>WBMV01005997.1:156640-216969 GCA_013396655.1 Campylorhamphus procurvoides
CGTGTCACTGGGCCATGGCTCCAGTGCCGCGTCCTGTCTCTCCTTACACACCCCAGGACACAGACTCCACCACCTCCCTGCACAGCCCATTCCCATGTCTTATCGCCTTTTTTGTGAAGAAATTCCTCCTGACGTCCAACCTGGCTCAGTTCAGGCCGTGCCCTCTCGTCCTGTCGCGACTCCTCTGTCAGGGGGTTGTGAGGGTGATAAATTCCCCCCGATCCTCCCCCTTTTCTCCAGGCCAAGCCCCCTCAGCCCCCTCACCACATTGGGCTCCAGACCCTTCCCAGGCTGGAAAAGGGTCCTTCCCTTTCCCTTTTACTTGGAAACCCATCCAAGCCATGTTTTCAGGGATGGAATCAGTGCCAGAGATCACCAGGCTGGCAGAAGTCCTCGATTAAGGAGGGAATGTGTATTGATTGCAGGGAGGACACTGAACCCATGACTTTTAAACACATGAAGTGAATTATCTCAGTTTACTGAAGCTGCACTGGGTAAAACTAGGCATTATTAACCAGAACCTTTTCCTTTGAGAGCCACTCATTAAGTTTAGGTGTTTTTCAGAAAAAATTAATGCATATATCCCATTCATCCAGCAACAGGTGACTGTATGCACAATGAAATCACTACAATATTCATTCCCGCTTTTCACACAGTTCTTATTTCTGTGTTTTTAAAGAAGGTTCAATCTCACACTGTGTTGCATGAGAAACTAATTATAACTACTGAGAATAAGAAATAACTCCACTGACACAGGGCCAGGACTTGGACCCTTCCAACTCAGATTACTCTATGATCCTCTGAGTCTGACTCTGTGACATAAACCTGGGATCAACAAGTGACAATCCAGCCTTTTAAGACTAATACATGACCTTGTGCTCACACTGTACCTCAGGGATAACCTATTCAGGCTCCAAAAATAAATTCCCTTGGATATGTGCCTTTTAACAAGAACAATGTGTATAATGTTTAATGGACATGGTTACATCACTTATGTTCCTTGTTTTGTTTTTTCTTTACAGAAATATTAACCAGCGATAAATCCTTATGCAAGGATTGTTCACATCCTCTACAAACTCAGAATGAAACCAGAACTTTGCTGTGCAAGGTGCTGTGCAAAAAATCAGTGTTCTTACTTCAGAGATCTTCTGCCTTACAAAGGTGAGAGACAGCAGAGCAGAAGTGAAGGCACAGAAATGTCATTATACTTATCATAAGCTATGAAATATGAATCACAGATTGAAACATGGGTTTCCTGTCAGCAGGTTCTGCCCTGCCCATGGCTCCCATGAATTATAAAATCCTGGACATTTGCTGGAGAAGGAGAGTCCCCCAGAGATTGCACCACAGCTGGTCAGGAATGTTCCAAACTAAGTTTTGTGTGAAAAATTCTATTTGTCAAAGTGGAAATGCTTCCTCAAAGACACTTTGTTTTAAGGAGGTTTTTTTCTCAGCTGTTTCCCAGGTCAGAGATCCCTGCTCCAAATGCCCAACAGTGAGTGACAGAGGGCATTGCACCAGCCCCATTTTCACTGTTCTCTTTTTTTCACTGAAAAGTTTTTAAAGGTCTCATTTTTGCCTGATACAGAATGGAAAACACCTCTTGAAATGTCAGGAGTTTCTCACAAGTGACACTTGTTATTTTGCTGTCTGGCCCTGGACTACACTCTGTTTGCCTCCCTGCAGCCCTCTTGTTGTTGTCTGCCAAGAATAGCCACATTTTGCCCCTCACGGTTAATCTGGAATTGAAGCATCTGGGAAAATGCAGTGCTGCAATTTTTTAGCTTAATTTGCCAATGTAGAGTTTCCATTAATGCAGCTAATCCAGCATGTGGGTATAGGAGCCTGAACTCCTCCCTGAAGCCCCAAGAGTAGCACTGGTGAAAAGAGGAGGCAGCATAAGAAGGGAAGAGAAGAGTCCTCACAGTCCTACAGCCAGCTTCATCACACACATTTGGGCTTTGATTCTCCTCCTTGAGGCTTTAGTTTTCCTCAAAATATTTATGGAGGACTATACATATACCTGAAAGATGTGTAGGAAATTAATGTGGAGTGAATATGCAAGAAATACGTTAAGGAAACCTTCTCTTCTCAATTTGAGTAGAAAGGATGAAGGATGAAAACAAGAAACAGCAACAGGAAAATGAACGCACAGACACAGTATGAAGGAGCCTGGAACTGAGACTAATCTCTTGGGCTGAGTTTCAGTCCAGATCACTTGTTGTTTCTTCATGTTTCTGCTCTTTGTGATCCTCTTGTTACATGGATCTCACCTGCTTGGTGGGGCTCAAAGAAAGAAACCTGGTACCCGAGTGCTGTGAGGGCTGGAAGATTTAAGCCAGTGCTTGCTTATGGATCACTGGCTGAGCCTAAGAAGGGAATAACAAAGCGGCTTGAATGACAGCTTGGAGCAAGTTCATAATGACCTGGTTTGTACAGGCCAGGTGTTATGTAGATTGGAGCTTGTTATTGTGAAAAATTTTGGCACGGCCTGCGATGCAACAGCCCGTTCCAGCAGAGCTGGGCAGGAAGCCACAGACTACAGGCAGGTCCATCTCCAGCAAGATGGGCAAAGCAGCCATCCCCTCCTGTACTCCGTACCTCAGGGACCTGAACCAACCTGCCTGCACAGCATCTGGAACAAAGCTTAGGAAGGAACAGAGAACAGTTTCAAAACATGGCACTCCAGGCAGAAAAGGGAGGAGGTAAGCTTGCATAAAAACACAGCACCAAGTTTTTGTCTTATTCTTAGGGAGCAAAAATTCAGAGCAAAATGGGACGAGCCTCCCACTGCAGCGTTAATGGAAAGTGAGCAAACTGTTACAGAATGTTCCCCTTGATATATCCTGCATTTTTTAGGTAGTTTGTCATTATACTTCCGTAATTCATTGTTTATGTTATTTAAAGTAGTTACTGGAGTAATGCAGGTGAAGAGCTGTCCAAATTAGGGCTCACCTATGATTTGTTTTCTCACTCTTTATCATTAATATGCACACGCTATGATTTGTTACTGAAGCTAGTTGGACTTAAATTTTATTTTTGCTTTAGATTACCATTCTTTTAAAAAGAGGAAGACATGCAAAAAAGCCCCCAAACAAATTAAGGAAAGTGTCTTGGGTGCAATTTTGGTAATGATAATTAATGTGGAAGTTTCAGGAAATTTGGAGTCTTTTCACCAAGACTCAGCATTTATTCTTGTGCCCAAAGTTAATAAAAGGGAGTGTATAAATCAGAGCAAACCAGTGAGCTGAATAGATCAGGTTTCTTTTTTTTCTTTTTTGCTATAATGTAGACTTTGCAAGTGCAGTGATAGTGATGTTTTTACATCGCACCACAAAAGCTAGTACAACTCAGGAGAAGGGGGGGAAAAGGAAAATCTGAACTATGAAATCTTTATAGGATTGTTATAACTGCAAATAAATGACAGCTTTTTCCATGTGGGAAGCATGGCATTTTTACTCTGGTTGTATCAGCTTTCACATGGCACCATGGAAAGGCAGCAGAAAGCCAAGCAGATAATGAAAGCCTGACACAATGGATTTGCAGCCCAAAGGCACAGCTTTACATAAGTGTTACATCCAGGACAGGCACAGAGTAGGAGTGGTTAGCCAGGCTTTAATGCTCCATGGAAAGGTGGGTTATGAGGAGTTTCTTGAATCTCTCACTGTTCCAGAACTTACACCAAGGTTTAGAAGTTATTTTTAATAGTCTATTACAAGCTGTGATCACAAGAAACTGAAAAAAAGAAATTATCCTCTCATCCTTAGGGGCAGTGCCTCAGAAATCGATGCTAATGAACAGACTGCAGCACAGGGAAGCTTGCATTTCCCCTGCTGCACCAATGTTGTGCATTCACAAGGGACCCTGCAAGTGCCATCATGTGTAATTAGAATCAGGGAAGGGGGGAAAAGGGTATCATTCATTCACACTTCTCGTGGTGTCATTTCGTTGTGGCAGATTTAACAGAGATTAAACAGGCATTCAGTTTAATACCAGTCCTATTAAGGACCACACATAATTTATTTTTAATTATGGAGTTACCAAGACACCAGCATAATTGATGGCGGGCCCGTTGTGAACATACCCTTAGGTGATGACTTCTTCAGTAACATAAGAAATGCATACATCTTTACTATCATTCTATTTAGAGCACACCTCTGTGAATAGATCCAGCCAGTCCTAGTGTTGGTTCCCAGCCCACCACCCATTACAGAGTACAACATCCCAAATCCCAGGGGGCACCCCTGCTGAGCCTGAAGTAACTGATGAACCAGGGTTTGAAATCAATCCTCCCTGCAGGGACTGACCAGCACATCAGTCCCCGCTCATGCACAACCCACATGTCCCTTCCTGTTCTTCTCCATCCAGGTTCTTCTCTTTGTGTCCCACAAATGGTGGCAAGTGTTCCTCGAGGGACACACAGCTCCTCTTTCCATGGCTGTGCTACACATCCACAGGTAGTGGAAGGTGTAAATTTCAAATCAGACCTAAATATCAGTGGAGATTTAACCCCATGGCATCCTTGTCCTTCAGTGGCTTCCTTGTCACCCTATAGGGACCTGCTCTCCCTCATCCCTCCTGTTCCCCCACCCCATTGTGTATCATACCACAGGGATTGCATGTTACACAGGATAAAGAAAAAAAAAATAGAGGAATTAAAACACTGTTCTGATAATGGGAATGAAAGTAGGAAATTTCTTCCCTGGCTGACTGCTCTTGGCCAGCTGCTGTTGCAGACCAAGGGCTCCAGTAAGGCTGGGCTCTGCCTTCTGTACCAGGCAAACATTGTGACAAACCACAGCCATGAGGCCAGAGCTGTCCCTTGTGTTTTACACACTGAAAATCACTGCAAGTTGACTTCTACAAAAAGGAGAGAGGCTTTTGAACATTTACGTGATTGGCACTCCAGATGCAGTTGGGAAGAATGGATTTGAGCAGACATCACTGGTGGTGTTTATAAAATAATTGCAATGCTTTGCCATTTAAATTTAAGAGCCAATGTCCTACATTCCTCCCCCCAAGGGAGAGGTTGAACCATTTGCACTCCAGACCCTTTTGGGGACATATCCTCTGTCTGCTAAGACAGCTCCATCCGCAGTGGTAGGTGATGATCAGAAAACAAAAACACCACCTGCTTCTTACAAACTTTCTGTTTCCAAGGGCTTTTTCATTGCCCCCAGCCTTTGTCCTGTTCAAATTTCAAGATCATGCTGAGTGTTATTTTTGAGAATGCAGGATCAGACCTTTTAATGCCAATGGTGGGTTGAAGGAGATATATTTAACGAATGAATAATCACTACAAATTAAAGCACAGACCAGAACTACTACAAAAGACCAATTATCTTGTTGGCTCGAGCCCCTGGAGTTTAAAAATGTAATACCCTTGTTAATGTTCAAGGAAACACAACAGTTGTATTTGTGTGTTAGAAAAAGTGCTTTTTAAGTACCGCAATGTGCAGGTTAAAGAAAAACATGAGTAGGGTGCAGCATGAGGTGATGCATCTGCCACCTATTCACCAGGCATGGCAGGGCAGGAGAGGCTGCAATGGAGGCTCTTCACAAGCTATTAACCTTTCCTGATTGGAGTCTTGCTTTACAGAGAGAGCAGCAAGAACCTGCTCAAAGAAGGGCTTCCCTGAAAGTAGTAACTGGCAATAATTTAACAGATGGGGAACCTGTCAAGTGTTAAGGGGTTTTTGTCCTGACACACTACTTATTTAGCAGAAAAAGTGATAATAAGAGACAAAGAAGGCTCATGCTAGTGACTAATAATTAGATCTGAAATCTATCAATGACAGCGGGGAGGAAAACTAACATTCAAGATATTTTCTAATCATTTTGGTTTTGCTTTGGGTTTTTTTTCCACTCTATTAGTGCTTCTATCCCACTGCTTTAATTAAGTGTTGAATACAAGGTAAGGGATTTGCTCAACACAATCAATAATGGCATTCTGATGCTGATGTTAAATTGACTTGCTATTTTTAACATGCTGCTTCGTTACTGCCTGTCATCCTTAGTCACGCCTTGGGCTCTGCAGATACCCAGCCCAGGAGGTTCCCAAGAAGGTCTTTGTCTCAAGGAGGTTGTATCCTGTTGCATCCTTCTGGGGATCCATGGAAGAGAAGAAGGGTCCCTCCAGACATGGGTGTGGGGTTGAGCATCCTTTGCACAGTCAGCTGGCTGCAGAAATCTGGTTTGACCCAACCATGCTCATGACCAACAGCTTTCCCTTCCTATCATACTTTTATGGATTTGGCTGCTTCTATCTTGTGGATATTTTGCAAAGCCAGTGCACATGAATACTTCTAACAGTATAAAAAAGTCAAATCATTGAATGGCCTGGATGGAAAGGGACCTTAAAGATCATCTAATGCCAACTGGCAGGGACACCGTCCACTAAACCAGGTTGCTCAGAGCTCCATCCAGCCTGGCCTTAAACAGTTACCTTCCTAAAATTTATTATTTAAATGAGCTCTTATTAAATTCCCAGTTATGTGTGGAAAAAACATGAAAGAGGGAACTGTTCACACTACAAATGGCTGCAATTTTTTAAGACCAAAAAATAATTAAAATTACAGAACGGAAATGGGATGAAAGACTGAACAGAAATTCAACCAACAGCTTAATATTCAGCCACGTTTTTCAGAAGGTTTCTCTGATTTCCCTTGCACTAAAAAGCAGTCATCTTTTCTCGCCTAAAGAACCAAAGATGAGAGGGATGCTCAACACAGCTAAGAGCCTTCGCTTCGTGCCAGGTCTCTCTCCTTCTCCAGAGGCTCCCTGTTTAATGCCTGAACATCACAGTGCTCTCCAGGATTTGTATGCACCTTGTGTTACCTTTGAAAATCATTTAGAGTACCTGAGTATACATCCTGTCTGTCTGTACATGCAAACACAATAAGTGCATTATACACAATTTTCCATCATCTTATCAAGCTTTTCATAACTTCCTAAAATTGTGCTTTTCTGCAATTTTGAATAGAAAATAACATACTAAATTTAACCGGTTTCCAATAGCAAGGATTCAATTCAATAGTAAGGATTCAATTCAAGCATCATCCCTATCTGTGTAAGTGGGACATATGTAAAAAAGAGCTGAAGTTCCAGAACAGCCACAAGTCTGAAACTACTTTTTTTGCCTTTTTTTTTCCAAAGAAGGTTATAAAAATCATTCCTTGCTTTTTTCTTGTTCAGTATTTAAGGATGATAGAGAATTTGCCTGATGCCTCCCGTGAAGCCAGGTGTTGAGGTTCATTTCTCCTGAAGGCTTGCTTACTGTGCACTGCCCTTTCCCACCAGGGCTGTCCTCCCACAGAAATACTGGGCAGCCTCCTAGCAACATTTAGGACTTAGTGCAGTGTATTGGCTCCCCTTTTTTCCACCACATTTCTCCCACTAAGGCTCTACATCGGTGTCATTTCACAAATCAGGTGATCTGTGGAGCAATTGGCACATTCTCCCACTTTAATAATCCACAAATCCCACTCGGAACAGCAGAAAGATGGGGAGTGATGGACCCAAACCCTGCCTTAACAGTACTGATTAAGGCAACAATTAACAACTTTAATACTGTTTTCCTCCCTCTGAAATCCTCTTTCTCTGTTTTCTAGTTTTTGCCACTTTGGATACATACAGAAAAAGTTGAAACAGTTTACTTGCACCAGGGTCTTCCTCACTTTTAAAGTTTCTTGTTTGACTGACATTTCTCTAACTGTTCTTTTGGTTTTGTGTGTTTTTTATTTGTAAAAGACACTTTGTAATCCTGGAACCTACATGCAGATGATGAAATATCCCTTCACTATAGCCTTGGTTTTCAGCACCATATGAGATTTATTTACTAAGCAATGGGGTTTGTTTTATTTTTTCAGATGCCAAGAAACAACACAGCTATTTTAGGCAAAATCTCATTGCTTCCTAAGGACATAACTAACTGCTGGTGGAACTCTGAACTTTATATTAGCCTGTGTTGAAGTGCTGCAGGATTAGTTATAATTAACTGTCATCATGTCATTTTCTACCAACCACTCAGACTTAAAAAAAAAAAAAAAAATAAAAGAAAAACCCAAACCCCTAGCAGCAACCATGATTTGAATGTCTCTATTTGTTTCCTATCCCAAACTTCATTTTTAACTCAGAGAGGCTGCAGGCTCTTCTCCACACACCCCTCAGCTTTCACACAGAGCCTGTGCCTTGTCCTCCACGCTTTACAACAAGCATCCTTAACAGCAGCTAAAGAGTCAGTGGTACAGAGGGTCTAAGCAGCTTAAGACAAATATTTAAGTAAGTGCTTCCTTACTAAACCATTTACACCCCTTGGTGTAATAGTTTGGTGGGTACTTATTGCTGATTTATTCATTTATAATACTTCAAGGAGCTTGTCGGAGCCTGTGGGCACACACTCAAAAATAATCTAAAAGGACATGAATTCATCAGTGAGGCAATGACAACTAATGGCAATTCACCAGTTGGAACCTGTGCTAACTAAAAATAACATAAAACTACCTACACTTTAGGTTTTTCCTAGTCTACCATAGGTCTATAAGCTGTGCAGGAGCATCTTGAGAGTCAACAGAACTCAGATGTGCCACCTGTATGACAGGTGATAGCTCTCACCTAATGTATCCCCTATGGCATGACAGTTTCCAGAATACAAATGTTGACAGCAGGTAATATATAGATATACTTAAATGAAGATATTGTGAGCAATCACTAACTGTGAATGTTAAGAGAATAAAAGTTGTCACTTTTGTGTAGGTCACCGAAAACCTTCATATCTACAATTCTCATGGCTACAGAATTTAATTGGAGTGAAAATAGATGGCATTGCAAAAATGAATGCAATATTAAAGTAAGTTATATTTTATATCAGAATAATCTACTTTCAGGTAAAAATCATTCTCTAACATTCATCATTCAATTTTTCTGGGGAATTAGAAGGGGAATGGGCACGTAGGAGGGCAGAGCATCCCCAGTGCCACCAGCAAAGACAGAAAGACCACTGGTTTGATCCAGTGAGACATCTCTTATGTTAGGGATCAGAAAATACAAGCAGATACTACCCCAAGTGAAAAAGATTTATACTTCTTTCAAAGTTTCAAACTGGTGGAGATTTGTTCCCACTACTTCTGTCCCATGTACCTCTCCATGCAAGGCATAAAGATTTCACTGCCTTGTCCTGAGGAAGCTCCTACCAGAGCTAAGGTTTCATTTTGCAGTGAGGGCAGGTAAGCCACACCATACACGAGCAACTTCATTTCTTTGTGATCAGCTCTGGGACGTGGCTAAATTCCCTCTCCCACTTATGCAGCACAAGCCTTTCCTCAGCAGCCCGAAGGGCAAAATAGTCACTTTCTGCAGGCTCTCCACAACCTTCTAAAACTTGCTTAATTTCTAAAATTTACTTAATTAAAACACAGTTTAAACAACAGTTAATACAGGACTCTATACAGAAATGTTTTAACTGGATGTAAAGAAGTGGGGAATACATTTGCTCCCTCTTTGTGCTGTACCTGTGCATTTACCTTTACTAAGCAGATGAGGTAACACCTCACTGATTAGTGATCTGCTCTCCTGTAGCTAAAGAACATTTGCAACACACACATTAAGGCAGTTTCCGAACAAAGACCCCCCAAAGCATAGCTGTATCCATGGGGCAAAGCATCTGAGGAGGTGACCCGATGGCACGAGGTGGATGAATCCATGTTAATCCTCATGCACCTCTCATACCCCATCCCCGGGTGGGCTGATGGGACAAGGGGCAGTGGTTTCAAACTGACAGAGGGCACAGGTAGAGTAGAGGTTAGGATGAAATTCTTCCCTGGGAGGGTGGGCAGGCCCTGGCACAGGTTGAGCAGAGCAGCTGTGGCTGCCCCATCCCTGGAAGGGTCCAAGGCCAGGTCGGATGGGGCTTGGAGCACCCTGGGCTGGTGGAAGGTGTCCCTGCCCATGACAGGGGGTGGAACAAGATGGGCTTTAAGGTCCCTTCCAACCCAAACCATTCTGTGATTCTACAATTATCAGCAGTGGATCCAAGCTCAGCATTTTAAAGGAGGATCACCCAGAACCTGCCTTTTAAGTTCAAATCAAAGCTGTAAAAAATTTTATCTATCAATAGAGAGAGAACAGAGTCAATACTACCAGTCATTCAAACATGAACAAGAGGAATTTCATGCCCGGAATAAAATAATTGCTTATAAAAAATCACCAAAGGAAAACTGCCATGGTGGGTTTTTCCCAGCTGCTGTGGAGAAGTAATGGCTTTCTTTACCACACCAGGCATTTTCTGTACATAACTCGATGCCTCCATGACTCCCTCAGACCGACTCCTGATCTTCAGAAATCCTTTAAAACCATCTTTCTCTTTCCCAAGGTGTTCAGTTAAAAAATGTTTGTTCCCTGATAACTACTTTTCCCATCTAACACTTCAGGCTGCCAGCAGCTGCAGGAAGCCCCAACTTATTTTTATCCCTTCAAAAACTCCCAGCTGACAGACAAATTTTGGAGCAGCTCCCCCCATGCCACATCTCCTGTGGTCATCTCTGAAATCCTGTGACCAGCGATGGGGTTTCACCATGGCAAGGGAGTAAGACTGGCATAGCAAATGAGACATTGCACTGTTGCTCTTTGAAATGGGTGAATCACAACAAGCCACCAACTCCTTTCCCTTTACAGTATTTCTGGATAGAATATGAGGGTGCCTAAGGAATTCAAAACATTTTTCTTTTTCAGTTTTGTATGTAGAATTACACAAGCCCAAATGAAAATAAATCAGAGGAATAAATCAGTGTTTCCCTATCTCCTGCAAAGGGCACCTTGGCTTAAATGGGCTGAAGTTTTAGAGAAAATCTGAGACTCACTTGCCAATTTCATTCTTCCATTTTCAAGAGCAAACACGGCGAGGAAAAAGAGAATGGGAAGAGGAATTCACAAGCTATTCGGTTTACCCTAATCCCCAGACACTGGCAGAGTTTCATTTGGAGAGGATCAAAACAGAATTTTGTTCTGTTAAATGTTACTCTGAATTCATTCATGCTCCTCTTAGCACGCAGATCGAGTCCATATGATTGCCAGCAAGGGCCCATAATTTGATTGATGCTTTCTCATCCATGCAGAAATCTGAAAGGAATCCTTATAAATGATTATATATTTGATTCCTAGCAGCAAAATGAATAAAAGAAAAAGCCCTACATGGCAAGAGCACTGGGTTAGGGCCTGAGGTAGCTGGAAGTCCAGTGCCTGTACTGAGGAAAGCAGAACAAAGGTAGCTTTAAGGTTTCATTTGTGCTCACGACCACAGTGGCAGTGAGAAGGCATCCTGACCCCCAGCACAGTCAATTATTTCCAGATCTGACAAGCACCAGAGACCATTTCCCAGCCTGGGATCAGTGCAGCAGCCAGTGCACAGGGAAGGGCCCGAGCACAGCCAGCGAAGAACTCCCGAGAGAGGCAGAAAGGGACCTTAATATGGGGCAGGAACTCATCTCTAGGCTTAGAAACAAGGATTTCAGCATTATATTCCTGCTGAAAGCTGAATTCTGAACCAGTGATCAAAGAAGGGTCATCTGTTCATTTTGAGGAGTTAGTGGCACCCATGAATTTGAAGGAGGATGGTGTTATTTAACTAGAGTCTTTTTAAAAGCAAATTGAGAAAAGACAGAAAAAATGAAGACTAATGAGACAACTTCAGAAGACCACTTTTTCTGTAAATGATTTATTAGAAAAGAAATAACCTGGAAACCAGGATTCACAATCTCCCAACCAATCATCCATTTCATGTAAAGTTGCTGTCTTAACCTGCCAAAAGAAATCAAGTGCAAAAAAGTAATGAAGGAAATGGCACATTCCTCTTGGACTTACAGATAGTGTTTAGCTTTAAAAGTATAATCTAAAAATAAACCCTGCTGCTCACTAGTCTCATTGTATACTCAGATTCATTCTTCTTCATTTAATAGGAAATCGATCTAATATCCATTTGGTATCCAGTAAATCCGTTAGACAGTGGAAACACACAACTTTAATACTTGTTCAAAGTGTTTCTTTGCAATAAGGAAGAAAAAACCAGCTGGCAATTAACTAACATGCACTATCCATGTCTTCTTAGATTGGCCTTATTTCCACATCATCAGCATTGCATATATCAAACATCCTCAGTGTGAGGCAAAACCACTGTTAAAATGAAACCATCAAACAATGTATAGTTACAGGAACAGGCAATGTCAACTGTGCTGCCAAAAAAGATGACACAATTAAAGGTCTAATTATAGCATATTTATAAACCTTGCACCAAATCCCATTTTCTTATGCAAGTGACACCTTTGAAGTCTCTGTGTCTCAATTATCTGCCCTGTGAGCAGTGGTTTCATAAGGGTTTTAGTTGCAGCAAAGCTGGAAGGTGAAGAGTCACCATCCTCTCCAGGGGTAAATGTCAGGCATTTATTGGTCTGAATATCAATCATTCTGAGAACTCTCTCTTGAAGTGGGTTCAGCACCATCCAAGGACTGCCCTGCAATGCATAACAGTGACTCCAGATTCAACACAGCTACGACACTCAGAAACCTTCCTTCCCTCTATGAAAATATTTCACTGCCTGCACTTTTTCCACAGTTTAAAGTTTAAGGACCTAATCCCAAAGAAGATTGCACAGTGCGCTGGTTGAGTTATATCACACCAGAATTTAAATAATAGAAAAGATATGCTGTAAGGAATTTGTAGGTTGAAGAGGTAAAAAAACCCTCCCCTTTTTGACAGTGATATTATTACTGTGCCGAAGGTAGTAGCTCAGACCTGAGCACTGATCCTCAGCAAGCTCCCTCTCCTGTTGGCATTCACTTCATAAATAATCCTGCACAACAACCAGGCACATCTTGTCCCATAATAACAAAGATGATCATTCACTTAGATTTCTGCAGGCAGGGAAAAAAGGAGAGAGGAAACCTCATTTGTATCAGGTGGCTTCTCTGCTACCCCTCACCCAGGCATGCATTGCTCCCTTAAACGTGCAGGAATGCAAACGGAAGGAAGGGCTGAAAACAGGGTGCACCTCACTGCCTGGGGATCTCACATAAACCTGCATCTGTCCCAGGCTGTCTGCAGCCTGTCACGCAGGTGAAAGGAATACAAAAATGCTCTTCTGCCCTTCAGACAGTTCTGGAAATGGTCATGGGTCACAGCAAAGAGCCTGACTTCTCAGCTCCCTGACAGAGTGCAAATTCAGCTGCTGTCTTCTGCAGTGGAGATAATGCCACAGCAGGACACCCTGGAGAAACTTCTTCGTTTTGATCCTGTGTATTCACAATTGCACAGATTCTTCTGTAAAGCATCAGCTCACAAAGACAGGCTACTCAGCCAAAAAAAACCCAAAAAGGAACTTCTCAGACTTCCTCTAACAGCAGCGATCAATAAGAGCTAATAATTAATCAAGGGCTATCATCCCAAAAGTAGATTCGCACTTATTAAAGGCTAGCTGGGAAATATAGATCCTATATATATCTATATCTATATAGAGCTCGCATATAGATCATGGCCAAAAAATTCCTTATAGTTAATCAGTTTGTTATATTTCAGACTGTACCACGACAGTCCACAAATCAAGTGAAGGCCACGGAGGCAGAAGATCCCTCTGACCTAATTGCAGCCTTCTGCAGTGGCACATCCCAATAACACAGAAGCAGGAATGGCCAGAAAGGGACTTTCCCAGCCTGACACTGGTCTTATGGTCACGTCCAAGGGAAAACATTATTTCTATTCATTTCCTGAGAGTTTCCACTTTGGCACTTTACTTGCAGGCAAAGTCACATTGGGGGTGATAACATTTTTCTCTGAAGTATCTCTCTTGTAAAGTGAGCTTTACAAGGGAGTTCAGATATTAAATGTTTGTCTACAGGAGGAAAAAGCTTTCACAAGTAGACCTAGCTTACAGTATAACCTTCATCCAATAAAGCCACATTAGATCAAACAGCACTTGATGTTCTGGCAGCAAACTGATTTGGGTATCACAGCGAGCAATAAACTGAAGAAATTCTTGCATAGGATTAAATAATGCACAAATAATGTCTGTACCTACTTGTAAGATTGAGTTTAAATGCTGTTTAAAGTAAAAACAAATTGCTGAGACATGTTTAAGTGCTCCAGCCAGATGAATCATGGTATGCCCAGAACTCCCACTAAATCTATTTTATCCAAAGAGCTGCATGGATAAAATTAACAGGAAAATATGCTGCTAAAATTGATCACGTCAGTTGTTTCCCAACACTGATCCCTCCTCCTTGCTGCATCCTAAAGATGTATCTTGGATGACTAAATTCCTTTTCAATACTTGCTTTAGGTGCCCATGTTAGTTCAGAACTGACTGCATGATACTTTTAAATGAATTTAAAGGATAATTTAGGAGCTCATTTTATCTGATTCTGTAAAGTCCCTGTGGACTTCATCAGGAAGGTTAAAGGCTTCAATCCCTGGACCCGAGGTGGGGTTTGCCATCCAAAGTCCAGGCACCTGGCACAGTGGCAGCAGCTGGTGGCCGTCACCCTCACCTGGGTGGTCACAGAGCAGCTGCCCAGGACCAAGGGCTTCACCTGGAGAGTGCCCCGGTGAGCTGCCCCTGGGAGGGGCTGCAGAGCCCTGCCAGGAGGGGAGAACACAGATCCCGCAGTGTCCCGACATTTATTTTGCAAAGCAGAATATATATTCTACCTCCCAGCTAAATTAAGGAAAAAATGGCTGGGACAGGAATATACAACGATGAAAATAAGTGGTTTTGGTTATTGTCCAGCTTCTGTTGTCATATTGGGATAGGAACAGGATCCATGTGCCTGCACCAGAGCACACTGTAACCCCAACTGCAATTAATGGCATTGGGTTTTACACCTTCGAGGGAAGGCATAAAATAATGAGCATGGGGTTTGCCCACTGATTGCAGCAGAAAACTTTCAGGGTGCAGGGGGATCATTAGTGCTTGCAGTGCACAGGCACAGAGGAAGAGAACTAACCTTACCCACACAGCCTTACCTTTGTCGTCACCCCAACTTTGAACAGCTCATTTGTCATTCATCTGAGTGCTCTTTCATCACAATTTTCTAGCAGAGAATTTTATAATTATTTCCAATTACTGTCTGTAATATATGCAACTCTCTGCTCTGCAGTTGTATTTTACCACTGAACTTTAAAGCAAACATGCTAATTTAAAATATACTCTGCCAACTGTATGACACAGCTACTCCGAGATAGCTGTCAAAGAAAAATCAAGCATAAATATTTACCTCATTAGTAACAATAGCAATATTGTAGTTAGGTAGGCACAATAAAAATTACCTTGAATCCTGTCAACGTCTACCTCCTTCAAAAGAACTCAGTCTTACAATAGTTTTAGAGCTACATGCAGAAGTAATGGAGCTGAACTTCATGCAGCATGACTCCCCTTTTCTGAATATCCCTGCAACAGCTCCTCGGGGTTCGAGGCAACCAGGGGAAGTCACTAAAGAAGCGCTACTTGCCAAACGTGTTTATCTGCCATTGGAGAGCCGAAAGCGTCAGGTCTGCAATGGACCTGTTTACTCAAGCTGTGCTGTGTGTTGTAATTATGATCATCAGCCCAAAGGACTGCGAAATTAGCAGAGCCGATAGGATCGATAAGATCAGGGGTACAAAGAGACTCAGGAAGGAAAGGATCTGCAAAGAGAACTGTTTAGTATGACAGGGCTGCCCTCTGCTCCCCCCCACTGTTGACTCAGCAGCTGGAATGGAATGGACGTGTCTGATGGAGAGGCTGGGGCGCTCCTTCAGCACAGCCATGGACACGGCACAGGGAAAGCTCCGGCCTCGGAACCAGCCACGGCGCACCTGGTACGGGTTAAGGTATTTCCCACTCTGCTTTTCACGGCCTTGATGATCTAAGGAATTGATACAGGAGTTCAGAGAGGGGAGAAGTGGCATCATTTGCACAGCAGAAGGGCAGAAACACATCCCAAGCCATACTGTTTAAACACGGTAACTAAAACCGAGCAACTGAAGCCTGTGAGTTCAGCCAGCTCCACACCCTACAACTCATAAGCTGGTATATATTTAGGTCTTAGTGAATGTGCTTGAATACTTCTCTTTGTGATTTAAAAAGGAAAAATAAAGGCTAAAACCCCGCCTTAAAACTAAGATTAAACTGAAAATGTCTTGCCCAGAAGACAGGAAGAGAGAGAGCAGCTGCTTTGCTCTTCATTTCTGTAGCATTGGTGAGCTTCTCCTAACAGCCACCCTGTAATATTAAGGAGAGAGGGGAGCATGTTTCCAAGAAAAGGGCACCAGGGTTTCTCACCTCTATACACACTCATTAACTCTGATTTCCAACTCTCCAGGAAGTAAAAGACCGGGCTGTAGTTAAAGAGATTTTTCTGCCAAAGGTCAAGGAAAATTTAGTTCCAATGAAATAGTGCAAAAACCCCGTATCAGTCTCCAGTTGTCTCAGCTTTTTATGACAGAAATGTCTGGGGCTGCAGGGTCAGAGTTTAGATACTTCTCACATCACAGCTACTAAAGCAAAGTCAATATCTGCCATTAAAAGTGCCAAAAATACAACCCAGGATGGAACTATTAAGCTTGACCCATCTAGGACAAATCGGTGGCTCACACCCATCCAGGGCTCCTTACAGTGCCATACTTGGTGTCTTCAGGCTGTGCTGCTTGTTATTCTGTCCTTGCTTAGAAAACACTGTGTAAACACACAGGATACCACAACAATGGCCCTGTGTAACACAGACTGAAATCAGGCTTTTACATTCTGTCATTTACCCATTTCTACGTGAATTGTTGCATTTTTCAGTCTTCTGGGAAATCACACACAATTAACTGCAGTGATTGAAATCAGCATTTATAGAATGATATCAAGAAATTAACCCCTCTTAAAAGTACACAAAAATCATAAGCAATCTTTCAGTTACCATCAGCAAGTGGCTGGAGCATTTAGATAATGCTGACCTTCAGTTGTGACTTGGTTTATCTGGATTAGCATTGTTATTTGCTGGAACCATAAAAAAACAAAGGGCTAATCAATACAAGGTCAAAATAAAAGTGTCACAGACGGCTTTGGCCGTTCCAAAAAGGTGACATCTGTCACCAAGAGTTACTGCAGGAGCTGGCACGATGCTGCAGCAGCTACAGCTGAGGCCGTTTCTGTGGGCAACTTCCTCAGGCAACATCCACGGGCCATTTCTCAGGGGTATTTCATGGCCCTTACCGGGTTACATGCACTGGCAGGTCAGATTGATCAACAGAATGAAAAATTAAAAGAAAAGGAGAAAAAAATCATCAGAGCAAAGAACAGAGGTTGTGTTGCTGGAGAGTTTTGTGAAGGAGTTTAACCCTTTGACACCTGCCCATTGACTCCAGCAGCTCATCCTCACTCCAAACACCGTAACTGAAGCCAGAGACAGTCAGGGTAAGTGTGAGGTTTCAGCTATACAGTTTCAGCCTATATGCATCTAGGTTTCAGCTCTATGGGACTCACATCTCAAGCAGTTTATTCAAGTACTAATGTTCTCTTATAAACTACACTGACACAAAGCCACCTCTACAAATGAAGTGCTCTAACATTACACAAGAAATACAGAATACACCTCCCAGACGAAACTAGAATGGTGCACAGGAGTTTTTTATCTTCCCCAAGCCATGGGGATCACAATCCTTGTCTTTACTCCATGAAGCCTTGCCATGGGCAGCAATGGTCTTGCTCCTGCAGGTCTCCTGCAGGGCTGGGGTAGGAGCTGAGCACGTGAGGTCGGTTCCTCTGTGCCACCAGCCCATCAGAAGGGGACAGAGCCCACAGAGCTGAGCCTTTTTGGCACACAGGGTTCAGAGCAGGCTGTGGGCACCGAGGACCTTACACACCACCTAGAAACATGTTCACAAAGAAGCCCTGAGGGACAACAGCATTCAGATTTGAAATCAAAACTCACCCTGGGACACTCTCTAGAGGACATCCAAGACATTTGGAAAGCATTACATTTTTTACTACAAATGCTGCAAAGCCACATCTGTTTATTGCAGAACCATTATGCAGATAAGGATTCAGGATGAACTTGACTGCCTTGGGGAAGGTCAGGCTCAGACTTACCTCTTTGCATTCTGCAGGAGGGGTTGTAGGCCAAAAAAAAGCATCAGGTTTTTGTTTAAGGAACAAAGGAAGCTGGAACATCAGTCTACGTTCTGCTCCACCTTCTCACTCTGGGTATTTGGTAGCTAATGGAAGTTTTAGTTATCTACTTCGCACATTAAATTTATTTGGAGATAAGTTTCGATGAGTTTCTGCTCTCAGAAAATGTTTCATAAAGCCTTTGGAATTCATTTTTATTATGGGGCAGGTAGGGAAGAATATGCTAATCAAAGACCCTGGAACTACAGCTTCTATAATTGGCAGCTCAGTATTCTCTCGTAGCCTTAATTTATGCGTACTATTAAAAGGTTAAAGTTGGTCACAGGTCTCCTGTGACTGTCATCTGTGAAATAATGCTGTTGGAAATGCAGTTTGGGTTCTGCCTCATTCCCACCTGCAAATAAAACCACGCATATTCTGCACATCTCTCCCCTGAACACTGACACCTCCAGCGACATAAAATCCAGCGAGCGATGTGACAGCTGCCAAGGTCAATAAGAGTTATACTGAACTGCTGAGTAAGTGCTGGCCACACAAATCAAAGCTCTATAAGGGCAGCTGAACATACACAATCCGCAACTTATTCCAACTACTTTTTTGGACTGAGACATTTTAATCATTTTCCTCTTCCACAAAATGTTATATAATGAAATGAGGTAAAGTCAAAGGTGTTTCGCGAAAGCTCTGCTTTGTGTCCTTTGTCCTTCGTGTCAAATTATTGACAGCAAAGTGTGTTGAAAAATACATTTCACATTTTTGAGAACCTTAGCACTTCAAGGCAATTGCAGGAGGGCAGTGATATGAATTGGAAAATAAAAATAACGCAGCAGGAAATTTTAAACACACGTTGGCCAATGCTATCTAACTGCAACCTAATTTGGCTACCTAAATGAATTCCTAAATAAGGAAGTCTGCATTGGACATTTCCAGGGACACTTTAAGCCTTCTGCCTTTGCTGCACACATCAGAAAGATTTCAGTATTCACTTGCAGCTGCATGTTGCCTTTTAATTACCAAAACACTAGCATTTCCCAAGGTGTTACCCATTGATTGGTAGAGATAATAAGGAATTTCTGGCAGATCCAAAGGCTAGATTGGACTTTATATCTGAACTTTTCACTCAAAGTCACAGACAGAAACTGCTGCAAAGCTTGTATTTTTGTTGCACAGCCATGAAATATTGAGGTTTAGAACAATTGCATAGAAAAATCATTCTGAACTTTGCGCCTTGAATGAGGCCTTGTGTGCCAAACTGTCCCTGTTAGCGAGTATTTACAGCTGAGTGGAAAGCCCTGGAAATAGAAACTGTGAACAGAAGTGCTGCTGCAACTCTAACTGGATTGCTGTGACCAGCAACACTCCAGTAATTACAGAGAAGGAAGTGTTAAAAGGGAAGGAGGACAGAAGCCTCTCCATCACCTGTCAGGCTCTTGCTTACTCCCGGATTTTTCACTGAGAAGGAGAGCTACAGGCAGAAAGAAGGGCTCTGCAAGGGCTTCTGTCTTCCTTTATTCTATTTTAAGGTTGCTAATTGATCCTCTGAGGGAAGGTTTAGCCCTTTTAATGCAATCCCTCCACTAATAAGGAGGTGTGTGGGTGTGGGAGCCACGCAACCTTTCCCTCCAGTCTTCCACAGGATGACTCACTAGGAAGGGAAGTCTGAGGACCTTCCTCACACAGCAAGAAGTTGTCCCTGTCCCTGTCAATACTGTGGGGGTTGTTGCTGAAGGATTCTGCTGGGTTTGTTTGGCCTCAAAGGAGCCTGGCTGCCCTGCATTTTCCAGGTGTGGGTATGATAGCAGGTCAAGGAATGAGGGGCCAGTGAGACGAAGAGAGCAGATTGTGTTGGAATAGTCATTATCTTGAGTGACACATCCATCCGTGTGGCAGGAGCACAGGCAGGGGCTGCTCTGCTCTGCAGTGGGACATTTCACTTCAGATAAGCAAAGTAAATATCAGGAGAAGCTACTCTTTTAAGATACTGCCTCGGCACTGGCATAGAAATAACTTCTCCGTGGCTGCCTTTCTCTTGTAATACAGAAGAGCAGCAAAGAAGCGATCAGGCTGATGGCAGTGAAGGGGTGACACCAGTCACATCCCTGCAGAGACTGACAGCCTGTCCCGGGCTGATGAATGGGTTAATTTTATGGAAGCACTACCAGACTGAAGAAGAGTTTTATCAAGTCTTTCACCATTTCAGCAGGGAGGCAGTTTGCCAAGCAAAATGGCCCATGGTTAGGAAAGCAGTGGTTCAGTTTACTCATTCCCTGGGCAAAGCAGAGTTTAATTTAGGTCTAAGGCACTCTCTAGGAAATGTTGCCATTCTTCTTCGTCAAGGGCACTGTAGTTACACCTACAAATGCTACTGTCTCGTGAAATGGAAAGAGCCTTTTTTCCTCTTTCATCCTTGACTCTTTGGTACTTATCTGTTCTTTCTGCTACCAGCCAGAAAGCAATGCCTGCCAACTTTTAGGTGTATCCAGAGCCCTTGCGGACAGGTGTGAGTTCTAACAGAACCCATGGAAAGAGTTCTACTCCATTTCCTTTTGATGTCAGAGCTTCAGTCTGAGGTGAGTGCTGCAGTTTTGAAGCATGAAATCTCTGCTCAGATAAAAATTTTGTGCAGCATTTTCTATCATGACTTCTTATGATATTTGAATACCTTTTTTGTGACTCAGTGCATGCACACCATCAGGAAGAAGGCTGTCACTGGGATCCTAGGGATTGCTCTTAGTCTTTAATAGGGAAAAAACCTGGTTTCAATTACTAATCTCAGTCATAAGTCTACTCAAGAAACTTTAGTTTTATGTTGATCATTGAGGAATAGCCCAGTAAGTTCTCAGTACAAGGATCATTCAAAATTAAGAAAAATTCTCAAATATTTAGAAATTCTAATAATTTTCTTTTTTTTACATGAGATGAAACACAAATACCTATCTTTACATTAATTATATGTAACTTTCTGATTATTCTTTTCACTTAAAATATCTTTAGTTTTCATTCAGCAGAAAGCTCACTTTCAAATGGTGCTTTTATGAAACGCATGAAGCAATTTTAGAGTCTGAAGTGAAACATTAAATATATTTGGATATTCTGCCATTCTCTTCAAATACCACACACAGTCCAACATCAACAACAACATAAGATTTGTGTATGAGCACAAGGAATACAAACCCCAGAAAGAAACTGAAAAGACTCCTGGAAATACTACAGTGTGTGACCACAAAGGCAGAAGTTTTCAATCCAGAGCCCCCGGGATAAACAGAACAACCCCCTGAGGGCTGGATTGTATGGAAAGCTCCTCTTCAAAATGCAGGGGGGGGTTTGTTTCCCTGGCTCAAATAATTTTGTAGGTATTCCCACAACTCCCCCAGAGCACTCCTGCTATGAAAACAAGGTCCAGGAAAGAGGAGCCAGTTCCAGGGCACTAGAACAGTTAGTGGGATTACCTCCATGTGTCTCAAGCAACAGCTGGCCCAGGCCAAACCAATCCTTTCCCAAGCACAATCCAGCATGTCAGCGGTCAGAAGCTGCTCCAAACGAGCACAGATGCCCAGTGACTCCTCCTTTCTCCACCAATAACTGGTTCCAGATCAGGATCACGTTCACATCACTCCGAGATGCCACAGCCACACTCAGGGAGTGAATCACATCCCTGGGGTGCAGTGGAGACAGCCCAGTGGTGCCAGCAGACTCAGTGCCCTTCTCTCCTCCCTGAAGAGAGCTCAAGTGACCAGTTGTTGCAGCCTTAACCCATCTCACCTTCTGCAATTCTATCAGCAACTTTCCCAGCAAAGGCAGGGGCTCTTTGGCAGGATCACAGACCTTGGAGCTCTGGATGTGCTGCGAGCACCTCGGTGTCTGAGAGAACAGCAGGTATTGACTCACAGCTCTCAAATGTCTTATCAGAGGATCCATTCAGGGCAGAGCTGGGCTCTCCAGTGAAAATGCTCAGCGGGTTAAGTTGGTGCAATTCCACTGAAGGCAATGGAAGTACACAATTCATAAAGACATTACCATATTAATATTTTTCCAGGCACACTCAATGAGCATCATCCATCTTTATTTTTATTTCATAGTCTTTGGTATAGCTTTGTTTGAAAAGAGATTTTATCCTTGGATTCCCTCTGTCAGATGAATCTGAGCAGCAGAGGCACCTCTGTGTTTAACTGCTGCAGAACCACATTTAAGAAGGAGCTTTAGACACACACAGCAGTAATCATGTCTCTTTGGACTGGATCTTTTTTAACTCTCTCCTTGTTTTTTTACAATTGTTCTAACAAAAGTGCAGTGACTTGCCTAGTGTCGAGCCAAAAGAGTTTGTTCTTGACCCTTTTCGTGCAGTTCTCTGGGATTTTGCTGATAAACGACCTTGCAAACAGAGCACACACACTCTTGCACTTGCAGCACGAGAGTTATTGGCCAGGGGGCTGGGGGCTGCCTGAGGCTGTATGAGCATTTGTAGGTTTAGGTTTTGCTTGGTATATTCAGGCACACATAATAAAATAGAGCTTGTATTTTAAAAATCAATAAAATGACTGATCTTAAGTCAGAAAACCGTTTTGTTTTACTTTTACCATCATTAGGTTTTTATTGCATCTCACATTTGATTTTTTCCTTGTCTTTTTTGCTGCCAGACAATCAATCCCAACTCATGTTTAGATTCAGCTTTCAACAGTACCTTGTTTTCCTGAGGTAGTTCCTCCCCTGCTGTTGCTGGTTTTGAATCTTTCTCTCCCATGTTCTCCCACCACTTTCTCCACCAGGCTCTTCCATGAACTCAAATACACACGGTGAACAATTACACTATTTAGACACAAATTACTGGGGTTTTTCCACTCTGAGTTACATGGACCAGTAAAATAGGAAGCCAAATGACTCAATGAAAGACAAGTTACGCAGTTAGTTCATATGCTGCTAATTATTTGTGCCAGGTCTGGACATACAGGATTGCACCAAAATTAATCCAAGTTTCTACCATTCCACCCTGGACCGTTCATTCCCATTTCTATTTCAGTTTCAATCTGCCCCCTCCCTGTGATGCCACACTGCAGATCAATAAAATTATCCAGGCTAAAACCTACCCCACCGGACCATTTTATTGCTCTGATTTATGCTGCTGCCTCAACCAACTGCAGGAACAACCACAGCACAGGTGGGAATTCACCACCTGAGAGGAGGGCAGGCAGCTGGGTGCTCCTTGAGCTGTAGTTTCTACACATCCAGTGTTGCAAATCTAGTGTAAATAATTGCATTCTCATTTGCCTGGCTCCTTTCACTGTGACTCATTAGCAAATCTTCTTAAATACCTCGCTAGCAAAGGCAGCAGCTTTTCTAACTTTCTTCATATTCCTCCCAAACATTATTTCATGAAGGACCTTGTGACTTCCAAGAAAGGGGGGAAAAAAGAGAAACAAAAATGATTCCTGACCTCTTTGATATCTTGCAAAAATGGTGAGTCTGACTATTTGTTACACTCCTGTGTTGTTAGTACCAATAAATGTTAAAGATACAAAGATCAGTTCCTGTATAAATCTTGGTTCAAGGATGACGGGCAGGCAGCTGGAAAACATTTCTTCATGTCTTTTTCCCCTAATGTAAAACTCTTACTAGAAAAATGATAAGGATAAATGGCACCCATCCAAGTGATTCCATTGCAGGAGCTGGTTTAGCTGCGACGGATGATTCACTATTTATAGTGTCTTTAGTGCAAGGCTCACAGTGTACTCTCACAGTCAATCTCACCGACGGGTTATTTGGGCAGGGTAATGTACTCGTCTCCTCCGAAAGACAGAAACTTCTGCAGACACAGAAAAGAACATCTGGGATAAATTTCTCCACAGCCATTCAAAGCCAACACAGAGCTCGAGGACAGCAGAGTAAGGACAAACCCTCTGACTTTGGGGAGCTCCGAGGTGTAAGAGGAGCAGGTAGCAAAACTGTCATTTCCTTCTAGGAGCATTAGGATGGAGCCAAAACCCCAGCCAAACCAGCTCCAATTCCTCCGGGCACAGAGGGCTCCAGCTCTGACAGACATCGAAGGGCAAGGTGAGACAACACAACTCGTGTTTTATGGCAGGGGGTTACACCAGAGGCTCTCCCAAACTGCAGCATTGTGGAGCTGAGCTGCCTTGGAGCTCCTGGCCCGAGAGGCAGCTGACAGATCTTCCTAAAGTCTGGCAAATGGGTGTATTTCAGACACCAGGTAGCACAGAGGACGCACCCACGGTGGTCTGAAGCCCAGCAGGGGCCAGAGGAGGTCATGCAGGTGAAGCTCAGGGGAGTTCACAGCACGGCAGGGCAAGCTCTGGGAGCCCCCACAGCTGGGTGTGCAGCAGCTGCAAAGCACCCATAGACTCCATTTCCCTGAGACAGGGATGTACAACCAGTAGTTTAGCACCCAATTCAAAATTTCACAGTAAAACCCAAGAATGACTGTTTCTTCTTCCCCATCTCAGAGAAAAATACACGTTGAATATTGCAAATATTCACTCTCAAAAATGTCTCTGGCCCCTTCAACAAGTGCTCAGTGCTTTTTTTCCCCTAAACATTGTTATTATACTCCATCAACTGTAAACAAGGAAACAATGGCATACTTTTAAAGCAGTTTGGATAATAAAAAAATGAAGTGTTCCATTCTGAAAAAAATATCACAATGGGAGTTTTCAACATCAAAGCATTTGCCAATAAAATACACAGAACTATCACAGAACGCTGCAGCCCTTTTATTTTTCTTGTTTAACATTTCCAAGTCACTGTCATCAACGACCACAAATAGGTTACAATGCTTTGCTTTCCCTTGTTTCTTTTTTTTAAAAGCCTTCACACAGTAATACACCTCTTTAAAATACTGAGATAAACCATCATAAAGAAACATCTGAATTACCTTTGCAGCCTCATTTTCCAGAATATACAAAAGCATTTAAAAATGTATTATTCAGAACATTGCAGACCTGGAGTAAACCCATTTTATGCTTAACACCCTGTATGAATGATACATTTAAACTCTACATAACTGACGTCTGCTGGTTAAATGTGTTGTGGTTTTTGGGCTGGGTTTTTTTTTTTTGCAGCACATTCACAGAAACTTGAAGAAAAAAACATAAACTGAAATCTACATCACAGGTGAGAAAAAACACCAGTTAGATTGACACCTGCAAGTCCTGAGAACAGTGGGTTTTAGCAGTTATTACCAAAGGGCAGCTAGAATTCCCCAGGGGACACTGACATTTTTTCCAGCAATAAGTGCAAAATCTTCTCTTGTTGACCTTTGCTGATACCTGCCCAGCCTCAGTTAATAGATCTGGGGGGTCACACGTGTGCTCCTCATCCTGCTGTCACCCAGATCTCTGCAATAAACTCTTTTCTGGGAGCGATTCACTGCAAATACAGCTCCTCACATCATTTCTCTCTACTCCTTCTTCAAGGTAAAGAGGAGCCTTGACAGTATTTTCACTTCAGTTCCTTTCCTACAACATTAGAGCACCAAGGACAGGGATGGACATGCCTACAAAGGCTGATGGAATGGGCTGACTCCTGGCTGAGCTGGAGGTGGGCAGTTCTGGGCTCTGGGATGGCACTGTCAGTCAGTCAGGCTCAGTGATCCTCCCTGTCCTACCAAGGGGCCCAGGCAGCAGCTCCCCTCTGCCTCCAGACATCTGGGCACTTCACTCCTCCTTTAATTTTCAGTCTTACCAGGACATCTGCCTCCAAACCCATAACACGTGCCAGCAAACCTTGCCCAAACATAAGAGCACAGTCTTCCCTGTTTTCCTCTCATTCTACATGGAGGAGGGCATTTGAGTTTTGCTTTTCCGTGATGACTCCCCGAGCCTGCTCCATCCCAGAGCATCACTGCCAGCCCACCTCTATCACAACCCCCCTAAGGAATGGCCATTACCTTCTCCCCAACAAAACCAAGAGCTTCCCACCGAGCAGCAGCATCCAGCCCTGGTGACAAGGCTTGTGGAAAAATCAAACACTCAGGAGGGAAGTGGAAAAAGCAGGGAGTGAAGAGGACAAAGAGACACAGGGGAGAAATGAGAACCCTGTAATAACCAACCCCCCACATGTCCCAGAGTTGACTCACAGGTGTCAATGTTCATGGGACAGAGAGGAGATTGGGGTGAGGAACCCTCCTTTCCTGCAGTCCTTCCCCAGCATCTGCTCCCACTGGAGGACCTGCTTTCCATCCTCAGACTCTTCTCCTAAACATTACCCTGAGAGTGGGTTCAGGAAGGAGAAGATTTCTGAGAATTGAGGATGGGAGTGGGGACTTCAAAGCTCTGAGGAGGACAGGAGAGCAGGGTCCAGAATCTCAGGCTGCAGGAGCAGTGAAGGGGAAATGGTGTGACCTGGTGGCACAGATGAGAATAGAAGGGAAGGGGGGAATGGCACGTGTGTACAGGGCAAGAAGGGTGGGTTGGTGCAGGATTAGGACAGCAGTAAGGGGAGGAGGAGGAGGGATTCTGCTCTAACCCATCCTTAGCTGAAGGCTTTCTTCCCAGGAGGTGTGGTGGAAAGCCCACGGACAGTTTTATGACACTTGTATCCTTCACAGCTTCCCCTACCTGGCACCTTTGTCTCTGGGCTGTGTTTTGTTCAGTGGTGTGTGGAAATGCAGATCAGGGCCATTCACTGCAACAATTAGTCAGAGTTTCCATTGGTCCCACTGACAGCAGAACTGGGGCATTATCTGCCCAGTCTACGCCGTAATAAGGAGCAAAACTGAACAAACCAGATGTATTGGCAGTCGATTGTTAATTTATCACTTGTTTGATGTGAAGAGATTTCACTGATTAAAATGTTTTAATATTAAAAAAATCACATTTCAGAACAAGAGTTTTATAATTGGCAATCAATCCTCAAGTGAATTTTATAGATCAGTTAATGTCTAGATGAGTTAAGGGTGAAAGGTAAATGTGACATTAAACGCTTAGTTAAGAGTGCCAGAGGATTCGTTATTGCTGCTAAAGGGATACTGAAATGAAACTACTTTCTTTTTCTAACTTGTTGGAAAAATAAAAGGTTTATAAGAACATTTACTGTCTTTGGAGTCTGAAGCAAATAGTGCAAACTTTATGCAGATAACTCTCAGATCACTAAAATAGGTTAGTCAGAGAGAAAACCTAAAGATTTAACTCCATATCCGAGCTGATTTACAATTTTAAACCTTGTTGACCATGTTCCACACCAGCTCCCTATCCAAGACTTGGTTTTCTTATATCCTTGATAAAAAATACTCTTAGAGCAAGATCATTTCAGTCACAGAACGTTTCAGTTTCCCAAAACACGCAACTGACATCCTGGCTTGAGGAGGGTGGCACCTCCCTTAATCTCAGCAGAAGATGCCAAGTAAGGCAAACTGCACAAAGCAGGGAATCACGAGCCTCATGAACCATATCTTGTACCAAGCACATTCCCTTGACCCCTGGGCACGCCAGCAGCTAACAGGAGCCGGATCCATTTGCACTCCGACATCTCTCCTGCTTTCAATCCCAGAGCCAAGTCACTCATGGCATTATTCGCCATGGTACCCAGGCAATAACAGGAGGCAGCACACCCAAGAGACAAGTCAGGCTGTCCTTCACATCACAACTGAAATTTCAGGGGGTTCTCTCGGCCTCCCAGACTCTGAGCCTTTCCACCTTGCTTTTTCAAGTCTGTGCATATAACTTCCACTGCAGGAATCCATCTCCTGAGCACTGCCTTCACAGAAGAAGTGTCACGCTGGAAAAGCTGATTCAGGAGACTTCAATTAGTATGTAGGTCCTGCCAGTGCAACTAAATTAATTTGGTAATAAAGGATGAGTGACACAATCAATATTGTCATAGACTGGGGGGAAAACTCCAAGGCAAAGCAAAAAGGAGACGTTAACTGAAAGGAACAGCAATTTTTAAACTGATAGAAATACAGAATATACATAAATGCCTTACAACAACTTCACTGTCAGAGCAGAAAGTGGAATATGGCACACTTGGCTGTGAAACACAGGATACATAACAGCTCAAAAGCTACAAACATAATAAGGCATTTCAGGTATCAGGATGCAAACCACACCTGCCCAGTGCACATTTAACGATACCTTGGACCTAAGAGCTTGTGCTCATAGGAATCAGGTATTTAGTATGGCGCCAATATCAGAAATTAATGAAAATGTGACATTCAGAAAATTGAATATAACGCCGTTATAATATAGAGTAACATCAATATTTGATTCGAGAACATATGAGAGATGATCTATAGCCTACAGAACTAAATAGTCACTATTTGGACTTCATATTGAAAACTTGTCATAAAATTTCTGTATGTTCATGGAAATTTTTGCAAGGCAATTACAGAACAGTAAGAGCATTTGGGGAACAGAAAGAAGCTGAGTGAAAAGGGAAAAGCTCATTTATGGCTTGTTTGATAAGAGAACACACAATGCAAGACCCTGACATCCACACTGGCCATCGAGCTCCCTGCTGAGGGCACTCACTCTCTTTCTCCCTGTAAGAGGCCCCCTCTGTATTTGGCTCAAAAATGGACCAAAGGAGCAAAACCTGGAGTTGAGGTTCAGTGGGAGGAGCTCTGTGTAGGTCTGGGGTAAACACTGAACACTGCAGGCAGCTGGGGCTGGTACTTGCCGTGCTGTTCCATGTGCTGTTCCATATTGAGCATCAGTCATTGCTGGCCTGTGAGGAGTGACTCGTGGCTTGTGGGTGCTTGGCTCGACAGAGCAGTGCCTGGAACCACAAGTTCAGCTCTCCCACGGTGCAGGAATGAGGATCTGGGTGCAGAAGGAGATGCTGGATGGAGAGAAGCTCAGTTCCTCCTTTATGAGATGGGAAGAGGCAGCACCATTTTGGTGCTCATCAATGAGCAAAGAGGTATCAGTGACCACAGCCCAGCTCCAGTGGTGCCATCAGAGATCCTCCAGCCTCCCACTCCTGTTCTTCAGCCCTAGAGAGCTCTTTAGAAGCACCTGATTGTGCCCTTCTTACTCCCACTATTTGCCAGTCCTTGCTTTTCTGCTCATCAGCACAGTTTCATCATTCCTTCCAGAGCTCTTTCCCTGCCCCTCTGCAGGCCAAAGCTCCTTCAGAAGAGATATTCCAATTACCCACTCCGAGCAGGTAAAAGCCACCCTCAGCTACTGCCACGGGGTGTTTCCAGCTGCTCAGCCAGCCCAGGGGAACACTCCAGCCCTGAGCTGCAGGGCCAGCACTGCTTTCACCCACGAGCAGGGATGTTCAGGGGGTCTCTGCCTGCTCTGGCAGCTGCCAGCCTGTGCAGCAGTCCCTGCTTCACCGACCAACACAAACCACCCTTTATGAAGCAGCTTCAGGACCCTCTGAAGGAGATGAAGCAACTCAGCCTGACCTCTCCCTGTGGACACCAGAGCAGCACGACCAGAGCTGTGCTGGCTGTTTCCTTATCAGCATAATAAACCTCAACTTCATTGTAGCTCATGTCCAAACCACCTCCCCCTCTGCAGTGTTTCCTTGTTCTTCCCCGTAGTGAAAGCCAGAACGCTGCATGCCATCTCTATTTAGTTACATGAAGTTTGGCAAAATTAAGTGTGCCTGTTACAAAAAAGTGCTAAGAATTAGAATTCATACATTCAATTATTGTTCCCTTAATTTACAGTGAGAGGATTCATGGCTTCCAAGACCTGGCAGGGTTTCAAAGCAGACCTGTGAGCCTTGATATGCAAACGGCTCCTGATCTGAGACTTTTTGCCAAAAGGCAAACTCAGAAGAGCAATAAATGGAACAAATCTAGACAGTCTTTGGAGATTAGCCAAGGCTTCATAAAAAATGGCACCTCTTGCAAAGACAGGCTAGTGAAGCATCAATAAACCAGTAAACCAATAACCACTGAAATCTCTCTGCTGTATTCATTATATATTCACAGCTCTTTCTAAACTTAGATAAGAACCAGTAATAATCCATTCGATACCCTGAATCTGAGCCCTGGAAAAAACCCCACCAAACAAACAAACAAACTTGTTTCTGTTCTTGTTGTATAAACTTTTCTCTCTAATGTGATCTGAAAAATCAAATCATTCCTGCTGCTTATTTCTTTTTGAATTTTTTTTAAACACTACGGCTCCAAGTTTCAAACCTTATCTTTGTCCCTGGGGTGTGCTTGGAGATTCCCACTGCACAAAGAAAAACACAGTCAAAACAACTGCAGAAACACCCAGTTAGCACTCCCTGAGAAGCTGAAAATGAACCCAAATGGAAAAGCTGCAGTTTAGGGTATGTATGAACCACAGCCAAACCCGTGAGAGCAGCCAGGGCAGGAGGACCCCTGAGGACACTGGGTGTGCAGCAGCACCTTGCAGAGCCAAGGAGGACATCCAGGCACGTCCCAGCATGGCTAAAATGGCTCGTGAGCACAACAATCTACATCAGATGTGTCAAGCCAGTTAGTCACACAGTCTGCAGCATAAAATAAGCCTTTAATGGGTGTGATGATGCCTGTCCCTAGTGAGTGGATTAGAGACTGATGTCTTGCCCCAGAAGCGTGAGGGTTTGGCTCCATTTCTCACCACAGTATCAGACACACCCCATTTACAACTCCAGATGCCCTCGAGAGACTCAAACTCCACTTGTAACTCTTTGCTTGCAGTTGCAGAGGAAAGCTTGGCTCACATCTCCCTCCTAGAAGAGCCAAGGCTTTGCCACGAGCCACGGGCTTGGCAGCCCAAAGCAAGGGGATTCAGTGCAGTCTCGTCACCATCAGTGAAGCAGCAGAAACTTTGGGGCTTCCTTTTTTTCACTAACACTCAATTTCAGTTTGAGCAGACAAATATATAGTCAGCCATGAATATTTGAGATTTAAATCTCTCCAAGCTATTTTCATTACTGTTAAATACTTCAGTCAGTACATGATCAAAAAGTTGGCTTTTCTTTACTATTCACACACCAAAAGGTAAGCCCAGTTTTTAAGCTCCATCGTTACACATTGAAAAAATGCAGTCATGAGAACATACATTGAGATTTTTCATTTTCCCTTGCACAACACCCAATAAAATCTTAAGCCCTGCAACAAAAAATTACTAGTATTGCTCCCATCACAGCAGCCTCACAAATCACCCTTTAATTCTGGCAAAATGAGACAAGATCAGCTCCGAGCTGAGTCTCCCAACAGTATTTCATCTAATAATGGCCATCAAAAACCTGATGCGTTTCAACTCTGGAAAAACCTCACTTCAGCTATCAAAACTCCCACCAAGAAATATATTTTTGTGTCCTTTTAGCAGCAGTTTCAGATGGATTGATCAGCCATACTCCACAAAACTTCCCCTCAGTATCTGCAATGAACTTCCTGCAGCCCTTCCCCAGCTGTGGCACGAGGCTGTGCCCAGAACAGTTACCAGAGTGTTTCATTCCACTTAGTGGCTGGATTGCACTTTATATGCTTGAGCAGCACTTTGCAATGCATGTTCTGTCATTCTGCTTTACTCAGAATATTACTTTTTATTCCTACAGTGGTGTCTCTCTGAGCCGTGCAATGGCAGGAGTTAAGGCATTTTACATCCTGTGTCTGCTTGGATTTCCAGGGTTTTATAACCCATTTGGAAGCTGTGCTGGCTCCTGTCAGTGGCAGATGTCCCACGGGTCACCCGGTGCTCTGCTCTCACCTCTGAATGTCTCAGAAAGTGCATGGGCAAACTGACTTCTGCATGAACCCTCTCCTTATTTAAACCTGGCAGCTACACTATTTTTTCTTTTACAAAAAATATTCTTATGAATAATATTCACATTGATACAGAACACTTTGAAGCATTAGCAAAATTTAACATTTCTAATGGTATTTAATGCAGCCACTGTTGCCCAGAGATCTGCATTTGTCAGTCCCCAGTCTTGTGAACACCTGGGGTCATTCCAATCCATTTCATAAGGGCTCCAATTCTGTTTGGTGGAAATGTGTAAAAAATACACATTTTCATATATTTTCATTCATATACAGAGATTGTATATGAGGAATGGATCTCTATGTAGTACAACCATGCAAAAAAAATTAATGCTGGGGGCATCATATCATGCTTGAAGAATCGAGTCCAACATTACCTACAGCTTCTAGATCTATACTGCTGTTGCATGTTTTAAATTTTAATTCAGAAAACACGGGGAGAGATTCAATTTTCTTCCCTGGTACAGTCATATTGATATAAAAGCTTTGCTTCTGCATTATGATCACTATTAAGAGCCTACAAATTGCACTGCAGATTTACAACACCGCAGACTGTTTGAGAAACCCTCCAGGTTTAAGGTGAGCAGTGAAAGTGATTTTTCAGCACAAGTTCTCCTGAGAGCACACAGGGGAAAAGAGCCCAGCCTGTTAATCCACACTTGGCACTCTGCATTCCACACCAGGCACCCATTCCCCGGGCTCCACCGTGTTCCAGCCACTGCCCCCAAATGCCTAAGCACAATCATGTGGCAAATCACAGGGTGCCACAATGACAGCGAATAGGAAGGCTTAGAAGTTTCCTTTTTTAAAAAAAAGAACCTTCCCTCAATTTCAGTGTGCTTTGAGGAAGGCAAAGACAACTGCTCAAGCAGTCAGGAAAACAGATAGACAAGTGTCTTAAGGTAAGACTTCATTTCATGCTTTATTAGCACAATTCTATTATGTATATTTTCCCCCTTGATTTTAATTAACAGAACTGCAATATAATGGAGCCATCCTGAAGGCCTCATAGTTAAAAGCTGCGACTTCTATTACAAACTCTATTTTTAGTGGTATACAATTTTGGCTAGGGAATAAAAAAAAACCAGCTTAGGCTGAAAACTGGCAGGTTTATCTTGAAGAGGAACAGAAAAGAGATTGAGGTCTACAATTGGAAGACAATCTGGCAGTGTGGAGCTCCAGGTCACCAACACTGCCTTAATTTGAAATGTTAACCTCCTCCCACAGAACTCATATCTGAGCACTGCAGTGCTTTGTTTCTGCCCGTGCAGGGTACACCCAGCTTGGGCATGCACTGAAAGACACACATTTTGCAGTGTATTTGTAGTTTTTGTGCCCCCATTGACAGTGGTTCTGCACGGGGAAGGGCTCAGGGGAACCCACTGTGTGCCAGCCCAAGGAGAGGCCTCTCTGAAACCAAAGGAGAGAGGTCACCCAGCCCAGGCTATGGGAGAGGAAACTGCTGTCCTGTGGGCATTAGCAGCCCTTGGCTGGGGTCTGGAGCATCCCGAGGAGTCCCAGAGACAGCCCCCCCCAGCAGCTCTTACACATCTCAGCTGTGCCTGCCCTCACTGCCATCCCTGGTCATCCTGCCCTGGGGATAAGCCTTGACCCATTTTTAACTCCCCAGGGACTCCAATTCATACACAAATTACACTTCCCAGCTAAACAAAGCCCTGATTTGAGTCTGAATGAAAGAAAGTATTCTGTCCAGAAGAACCAGGGCCCTTGCCCCAGCCTAGCAGGAAGGTGCTGCTCACACACAGGTATGACCCCACTGGCCCCACAGCAGAGCTTGGAGGTGACTGGGGTGCCACAAGTGCACTGCAGGGGGAACAGCCCCCACCCCTGGGCAGTGTGCAGCTGGTGGTCCTAGCTCTGACCCTGCAAACAGAGCTCTCAGGATCATCACCCGCTCTCATGTTCAAGGCAAGATTGTATTCCACTCTCCTCAGGTACCCACAACCCCTCCTGGTCACTGCACCAGTGTTCCTCAGAGCTCCATCTGTATTAAAGCACTGTGATTGCCATCCAAGCTCTTTGGGGCTGATAAGAAATTAAAGCAAGAAACATTTATTTACCAGCAGATGCCTTAACTCAGTGACTTCACTCCTCAAAGAAAACCAAACCCATTTAGTGGTACAGGTGTTTCCAAACAGTTACGAGCCTCATACACTGACTTCCTCTGAATGAAAATAAGAGCCTGCATTGGAAGGGCAGACTTTAATACTCAGCAAAGCAAAACTTATTCTGCATGAAGCCAATATTTACTTTTATGAAAGCACTTAGCATGGATTGGATGGAGAAACGATCGGTGTTGCCTCATGAAAGTGAGGCAAGATTGTGAATTGGATAGAAGGAAATTATTAGATGAGCAGCTCCTGCTCTCTGCCTCATCACAGGCTGCTATATAGATGAAGCTGCATTTTCTGGAGTGTATAATGGAGAAAAAAATTGCATAGATTTTCCTCTTTTCTGTAGGGGTATGTTTCATAAAGGCAAAGACAAACCTGTACTCCCTGGACAGCAGAGGAGAGGGGAGATGGTATCTCTAGCCCAGGAACTGTCAGGCTGATTCTGGAGCCATAAAAGATGGGAGGAGAGGTCTAAAGGAGCTTGTTTCATTTTCCCAAACAGCCAACAGACAAGATAATATTAAAAGCTTTTGTAAGCATTCAACCTTCCCTTATCAAAATAGTACAGAATATTTCTTTTGCCATTGACCTCAGTAGTGAGGATCAGACCTTCAGAAGTGTCGTATTCTGGCCCCAACCTTGGTGGGAGTGTGGTGAGTGGAAGAGCAGTTTGTCCTCCCTTTGCCATTAATTTCACAATCTTAAACACTTCAATGCCTTTGAACTGTAACACTCATATGTTTATATCTACATCCCCCATTTATTCAATATAGCTGTTTAACTTCACATTAAAGTGTTGCCTCTCTTATGACGCTGTGTGTGCGTCACCAAAAAACATCAACCCCTCAAACATCCTGATTGTGGGCATGGGAAGATTTACTGGAGAAAATGACCCTGAGGACCCCCCTTTGCACACCCAGCAGCACAGGCAGGTGGAGTGGCCCTGTGTGACACCCATGCAGGGGTCTCCTTGCCCAGCTGTGCCCACAGCGCACTCCCTGCACAGTGTACGGGCCGGGAGGGCTCCCAAGCCAAGGCAAAGAGAGCCTGAGCTGCTGGAGCCACCCGTAAAGTCCGAGTGGTTTGCTCTGCAGAGTGCTGAGGGCACTGATGAGGCAGGCAGTCCCCAGGGGACAGCCTGGGAACGGGACAGTGACACAGGGACACTGAAGAAGCAGGTCCATCAACATCGCATTCCTCACTCACAATCCATTGGCCTTTTACAGGGTTTGTTATCTCATCAGTGAATCGATGGAATTACAAGCTTATTATGCACAGTCAGGCTTGGATTATAGCACATATTAAGACAACATGTGAGGTTTTTTAATACTGAAACAGTGTTTTGCTTGTTTAATTTTTAAACACCTACTACTACCAGAGCATAAATCCTATTATCAGCTTTTGAAGTTATTACCTCAAGGTCATCTTCAACAGTGTTTACCATTATGCTACCAATTTCAAGAAGCTGTCTTTAGAAGGGGTTTCTATGTTTACCAATTGCGAGTTTGGACCTTAAATCAGTCAAGTTACCTGATTTTGGTGCAAGGTGGGGGGAAATGTATGAGTTAATTCCAGCAGAGATGAACATGACTCACCAGTATCGCTGCTCGGAGACGCTCTGCAATCCATTGTGGAGGTATTGGCAGCAGGACAGGACACATTACACTTGCAATGCATCAGGGGAAGGAAAGCAAGGAGGCTCGTCCATGAGGGATGGCAAAGCTGAGCCGAGGTGTCAGAGTCCCCCTCCATCCCGCAGTGACACAGGAGTGACACCAGTCCCTGTGGGTACGGTGCAGTCAGCTTTCTGCACTGCCCCGTCCTGCACAGGGGAGGAAGGACAAAGGGTGGTCAGGAAAAACAAAAATGAATGTACCCACAGCAGGAATGATCCAGAGCTTTGTGAAGCGCAGGAGAAATGCTTCAGAAGTTGAGCATCTTCCACAGTGGCTCCAGACTGGTTTGTTCTGGTGCCCCTCATAAATATGGAACAAAGCAGAGGTGACCTTCCTGAGGGACTAACGAGTGGTGGCGACCCCAGGCTGGAGCACAGCAGATTGCTAACACTGGCACGTGAAAAGCCCCAGTGAGAACAGGAGGGGGAAAGAGTAATTTGGTTTAAACTAGTGACAAGCTGCACTTCTCTCAGAAAAGTTATGATAGCCATTTGTTATGCAGCTCTGCCTTATACAAGCAGAACAAAAATTAAAGGATTGTGATATTTTTAATATTACATTTATGAAGATGATTACCCAGCTGCTGTTTAATTTCCATCTGTGTTCTGCTGCATTTATACCATTAGTGCCACACTGTGGTTAGACAGACAGGCTCGTGTTTGGGAGGAACAAGTGTGGCTGACAATTACCATTTAACTGTGTGGAGCAGCAACAAACTGGGTTTTCTATATCCTGCCACCTCTAAATTAGAATGACTGCTTTCTTCTGATAGCTTTGCAAAATCAAGCAAGAGACACAAAGACTCCTGCAAGCCCCAACAATTCTCTGCTGCATCCATGGCAAATTTGCAAAGCTTTACTTTAGATAGACTAATAAAGTCCCTCCCAGCAGGCAATACATAATAATTTTTATATTAAAGAAACAATTGCAATACATCTAATGTCTACTTGCTTCCTTTTATTTTTACACCTTATTTTTACATAATTCTATATTCACGCACTATAGCACAGTTCTTCATCTATCTGTTACCCTATCCCAATAATACACTAATGCTTTCTACATGGTAAATTAAATTCTCTTTTCCAGTCACTCCTAGAACAGGGGTTGACAGGCTGCTCTCCACGTGCTTTGGAAAGGATGAGGAGCCTTGTGCTGCCTTGAGCAGCTCTCTGGCACCCCGAGCAGGGCAGCAGTTCTGCTCCCCAGAGAACACCAGTGCCAGGAGCTGCCCCAGGGATGTGCCCTGTGGAGCAGAGCCCACAGTGCCCATCCTTGCACCCCCTGAGCCTTCTCCATCACCCCAGATAAGCCCCTTTCCTCATCCCAAGCACAGCACCCACAGAATCACCGAGATTTGCTCTGACAGCTCCTACCATTTCCTTAGGCCAACACTCTGAAAGTTTTGTGCCCCTTGTGATCCTGGATATCGACCTGGAGAGGCTGCAGTTGATTTGGGCTGTGTTGACCCAGGCAGGAGGCACTTCCCTACTGATGCACCTTTTCCCTGCTGCCTCACTCCCTGTGGAAACCTTTCTACAGCTGCCTTTGATTTCAGGTCTTTCTGCTGTAGGGCAGTGCAAGGGATTTTTGGGTTTTGTTTATTTAATGCTACATGTTATTAACCTATTTTTGACAACAGGCTCGTCAAACTCCACCAAAGCTCTTTCTTGAAGAGGAGCAGAACTCAGCACTGCTCTTACTCCTTTTCTTTGCAAAGAATTGCACCACACTGATTTTTTAGAATGAGCCTCAGCTGCTTTCAAACTGTCACTTAACCTCTATCTCTTCAGCCTGGAAACAAGCAGCTCCTTTCCTCCCACATGTGACACCTTTGATTGGGAGTTTTCCTCTTCATAGCTGGTTCTTCACACTTAGAAGAGCTATAAATGTTTTAAAAAGGTGCACAGCCCTTATTTTTCTGAAAAGCACAGGAGAATTGAGGGTTTGTGGGGTTTTTTTTTCCTTTTTCTGTATTTTATTTCTTGATCTCAGTTTCTTAATTTCTTCTTTTATGAAAGGAAAACCACTTGCTTCTCTTCCTGAGCATTAGCTTTCAGAGGTGCTGACCATTCAGATTTGTTATTGATCCCAGCATTAGTTTGGGGTATTCCTTAGCTATAAAAATCAGGCCTATTACCTGCATGCATAGGTTCTAAAAATACATTGTTCCAAGCACAGGCTTTGTGCTGTCTCAGGCAACTGTCCATAAATCTCCTAAAGCACCCAAACTCAAGGACTTGAGCTCATCAAGAAACAGTTATCTTTACCCATCCATCAAGCCAGCTTTTCACAGGTGACAAATATGCAATTATTTATACATCTAATAGAGACCTGCATTCTGTCCCAGCTCATTGTGGCAAATTCCTCCCAGTAAATCCAGAGTGAGTGCTGCTTTCAGAGACTCAGACACAGCCTGTGTGGTCACACACCACAATGGGAACAGGATTGCTCCGTTCTGTTTGGGTGCTCTGGAATCCTCCTCCTATGGGCAATTAGAGCAATATAGATGAAAGAGTGTTTGTTTGTTTATTTATTTATTGTGTCACTGGTCAAAAAGCTGCAAAACCATACAACTGAGGGCAGAAAAGAGAAAGCACAGGGAATACCAGGAACCTCACTTGCACTTTTACATTTGAAAGTCTCCTCCTCAGTTAATTAAAGGCTGTGTTACCCTGAACTGAAAAACAGCCATTCTCATGGGTTTCAGATGCACAGTATCTCCTTCCTCTCTTCCTGAGAAACATAGTTTTTCCTGAGATAACTTCCTTCTTCCCAAAGCCAGAGGAAAAAAATGCTGCAGCAAATCTGTCTTAGAAGTAATAACTTACCCATTATGTTGGAATAGTATTTAAGTGACAACAAGGCAATCAACAAAAGAGCAACATTATTTGTTCAGTCAATCTCTTTTAGAGTGATAAAACAATTGAAAGCCCAGCCTGATAAAACAAGGGAGGAGGAAACCTGGGGAAGCAGAAGCACAGCAATATAAAATATTCAGAGTACTTACACATGATATAGTTCCAGAGACAGTGGCTGCAAAATAGGAAAACAATTGCAGTGTTTGAAAACTAGAGCTGGGCAAATCAATGATTGCCAGTCATCAGCCCAGCCTCACACACATCACTTACTCAATCAGAATCCTTACCTCATCCTCCTTGACAGAAACAATAAAAAACTACTCTGTGCAGTTAAGCCTCAATCTGTGTATCTGAAGAAGACAGGAATCAGATAAATTCATTTTCAGGGAGAAATTCTTCTTCTAATTTTCCTCATAGGTAGTAGTTTTCCAGCTCTCCACAGTGTCCTGCCCCGTGATTCTGATCACAGCTATTGCAGAAGCACTCACGTGGAAATAGGGGTGGTAATAGCTGGGTTCAGCAGCTCCTTCTGCCAAATGAAACCCAAAAGCATTCACTACTGATGACCTGGAGCCATCACCTAACTGAGAGGGGAAAATGGGAGCTATTGGTATCATATGTATCAAGGAACACATGACTAAAAGACAGGGAAAAGCTGGGTTTAGATGTATTTTTTCACACATTTTTATGATTCTTGGCATGGTGTGCCAAAGCCCTTGTCCTGGGGTGAAATCACATGCTGCTAAGCAAGCAAAAAGGTGGATTAAGGTCCAAAATCAGAGGAGCTGACATGGAGGAAGGCAGGGAAGGAACACAAGGCCACAGGGTCCATGGGGATGACACACAGGAGGAGCCTCCCGTGTACCTGCACCAGCATCAGCCTCCAGGAGCAAGGGGAGGGGTGGCAAGAAGACTGGTCCCAGGCGTGTCTTCAGAAAGGCAGTTGGAGAGGAGACATTGTGTCTGTGAGGGCAGCAGAGCCAGACTGGTGGTGTGGGGTGACCCGTCACTCCTCAGTGAGATGATCCACTGGAAGAGGCTGAGGCCAAGGGAATGGGAAAAGGGTCACATTTGGCACGGCTGCGATGGTCAAGGTCAGAGAAAAGGAGCTGCTGTAACCAGGGCACAAGTCATTAAAGTCTGGACAAGATTACTGAGGACTTCTCGTTAGGTTTCTAATCAAAGACAGTTCTTGAGCTCTGGGGTGTGTCTGTCCCGCAGTCACTGGTGACAGTGCCCTTTCTCTCTTCTCCACCCAGCCCTCCCTTTTTCCTCTCTTGTGCCAGCTCTTCCACCTCTTGCCTTCTCTTCCTTTGCTCTCAATTAAACCCAGGCTAAAAACAACAGGCGAGGCAGCTTCTGTCACAACTGACATCACACAGTAAGGATCATATTAGTTAATGCATTAAATAGACACTGAAAACCAGGGAAAGGGATAAATTACAGCCTTGTCTGTTTGTTCAGCTGCTGTGCCCTGTCAGACACGCTTTGTGGTGTTTGTTTGTCAAACTGTCCTTGCAGAGAACATTCTGAGGGCTCTGGTGCTGACAGTGCCAAGGCAAAGGACTCCCTGTCCCCTGACAGCGGCGTGTCCCCCTTCCCCTCTGGAGGGCCTGTCACCTCCACCCTGTAGGACCCTCTGCTGAGTTTTGGACTTCAGGGGTGCATTTTCACACTCCTGGGATTGCTGTATTGATCTGGGGCAAGCATGGAATGAAGATGGTTAAAATCTGTAACCATACAGAGGATTCTGTGAAATTTGGAAGTACATGAAGAAATCAGGCAATACATCAAAAAATGTGTCTCACAGCCCTACGAAAAGGAAAACAATCCTTCAGTTTCAGCTATTGCTAGCCAGAAAAGCCTCTTTTACTTTTTTTCTTTCCATCCTAAGGGTAGATTTTGGGAACAATATAGGCTTTGAACTGGTATTGCAAAGGAAGATCAAGCCCTCAAGCTTCTTATTCCAAGTGATTGATGTGCTCGTGGCAACAATTCTTGTTCACAGGCCACAAAGGACAAGCACCAGCCCACACTCTCACATAAAATCACCTGTAAAGGTAAAGCGTTCCAGTTAATCCACTGTGAAGTCCTAAAGAGATTTGAGAGATATTGTTCCCCACTTTCCCATTTCTACCTGTTGACTTCCTGACTTCTGACAAGCCAGATGTGCAAAAAGGTGGCAGAAAAGAGAGGGCAAAGAAGCCAAGCAGTGAATGTTCAGCAATGTCACTAGAGATTCTTGGGAGTTAAAATGTTTATTTTGTTAATACACACAGAGAGAGGCAACCCCAGCCATGCAAGACTAGATCCACACAGGCAAGAATTAATTCCAAAATGGATATTGGCCGTTCTGCTTAGCTCATGGAATTTATTCTTTTTGCTGGATGTAGCTGCAAAGTACACTTATCCAAGGAAACTCGCCAGGATACATTAAGTTTGGGGATTAGAGCAAGGATTAAGCTCATGGGCATTACACAGCACTCTTTACAATAGGACTTGGGTATTCAAATTTTTCACAAATCACTTGCAAAAGGCAACCTGAGGTGAAGGATTCTCATAGTAGGAGCATTGCAAATACAAATCCAGAAACTCATCCAAACTTGCTTTTGCTCCCAAAATAGCAGAGATTTCCTGTGTGTAAAACATCTGAAAGCATTTGGCCTGAGCTGTTGGATGAAGGCATAAATAATGGGACTCTGGGGAATGAATGGCAACCACTGCCCCTGCCTTCTGAGAGCTCCTGCTGTTGCAAGGTAGTTCCTCTCTTTCTGAAGGCAAACAGCACAACCTCTATAAATCATCACTCCTCTAGTCTTCAAAGCCTCTGGGATATCCCCATCAACACATCACTCCAGTCAGAAATCAGCTTCAGTGTGCTACTTGATCAGTAACTGGCCAGGGTTAGCAGTCAGAAAGCAAAGGGGTGTTGATAGGTCCACTCAATTATTATTTTCTGATAAAACATTATCTCCAGGAGACCCTTCTGAAGAGAATACAGAGTCCTGCTTCAAACCATGACCCTCAGATGCCATAAATTTCAAGGGTCTGCACCAGAAGGCACACTCACTTCAGGCACTTATAACTACAAAGCTTCAAAGGAGACAGAACAAACATTCAAGTTGTCCAAAATAACATCTGCATCTGTACCAGCCACATGTGGGGGCAAACAGCTCGAGCTGCCTTCTCCAGCTGGGCAAGTGACCTTAGCTTAAATCCTCCTGAATTGCAGCTAATGACCCAGAACATCCATTGCTACACCCTGACATCATCTGACAGCATCTGAATCTTCCCTTTCTCCCTGCCTGGTATCTTTACAGATCATCTTGATACCAGTTATGAGAAACAGTTGCCTGTTTCCTGAGGGCTCTTGAAATGCAGAGCTATGGGCTGTGACTTGCCAGAGGGCCACCTGAGCTGGGGGTGACAGTGACAGCTGGGCAGGAGGTCCACAGCTGGAAGGAGTCACGGACACAGAGCCAGCCCAGCCAAACTGGGTAGATTTTTCCCTTGGATGAAGGAAATGCAGCACACTCCACCTTTTACAGGAGAGAATCCCTGGATAAAGAACACCAAGGGTCACTCCAAGCCAGCACAGCAGGGACGTGGCTTTCCCTGTGTCCTCCCCGTGTGTTCCATCAGTTCAATCATCCACACCAGCTTTATGGGAGTGTTTTCAGTGGAGCTTCATTTCTGTCAAGTTCCTGCAAAACCTGTATTTGGTTATGATGGAAATACTATAATCAAATTTAACAATAAAGCCTAAACTGTGTGTGAGTGGTCTGGTTCATGTCAACACACACAGCCTCCTGCCAGCTCTGGAGTGTTGGTCTTTGGTTCTGTATCTCCAAGTACTTATGGCACAATAGTACAGGGGAAATATAACACAGCTTGTTTGAAGCAGGCTTCTCTTATGGAAAAGCATTCTTTAGAGCCACTAGAAGTGCTCTCAGTCACATCTTGTATTTCAAAACCTTCCTGATTAAGCATACCTAGAGAATGGGAAGACACTCCTCTTTCCAACCAAGCCTTAGTCTGGCAAATTCAGACCAGAAAAAAGAAGCCTGTTTTGGGTTGATTGCCAGTCTCCCTCCTCCCTCCCAGCCTCTTCTCCTCTGTGGTGGCTGTAGCAACAAAACAGTCCCAAAATGTCTGCTTTCATTTAGAAAGGAGTCTGTAGCCCCTTTGATCACAAAGGAAACCTTTGAAATGTGAAATGAGTTTAAGCCGAGGCAGCAATGTGTGCTCAAGTCTTTATGCACCTGTAATAACAGGGGAGCTGGATGTGTGAACTGTCCCGTTCACGTCAGCAGAGTGCAAATCCTGAAGCCAAGTTAAACAGAGGACACATGGCCCAGGGATTAGATCATTATTCTGGCATTTGTGATGCTCAGGCTCAGTTTTCTGCCGAAGCACAGAGTCACGGGAATTTGGACAAGTCATTTGGCAGGAGGTGCAAACCACGTCTCTGCCGGTGCCAGAATGGAAGGCTCTGCCTCCTGCTCTCCCTGCCCCACGCTCAGGTCTGCATGGACACACAGCATTTGGCCACGAGGCTGGAAGTCCACTCAAAATATTTGCAAATTACCAGATTGTGCTCTTCGAAGAGACCAGGGGCTCGGAGTTCATTAACTCCACGGATCGTGACAGGAGGCAACATTGCATTTCTAATGAAAACACACAGCAAATTAAAAGCAGGACAGCAACAGAGCTGAGCAGTGAAAGGAAAAGAGGCTCGTCCTGTGACTCCAGCCCTGTGACCTGGGCTCTGTCCTGCATGACACCTTAAAAAAGGAATTCCATGATGTTTAAACACTTCATTTTCTGATAGCAGGTGAAACAGTATGATAATGGGGCAACTACTGCCAAAATTCAGTGGGGAAAGGCCTGGCTCTGTGAAAACACACCGTACATCACAGAGAAGGGTGTATATAAAATTAATGCAGTTGTCTGTAGGGTTTCCCAGTTCAGTGTGGGTATACTCAGTCAGCAACCCTACAGAAACAAACACAGCAGAGCTCAGTATTTTGTCTCCCCACAGCACCAATGATACCTTGGCAAATTGTTCACTGAAACAGCTCTATCTGCAATTTATACTTTTTATTTTATCATGGCCCTTGTCATGTTAAAGCCCAGGAAATCCACAACTTCACAAATGCAGGCCAGAGAGCTGACTTCAAGTGAGCAGGGAGGAGGAAAAATCTGCAGCTAGGTATGCTCTGGAGAAATTTGGCCCTACACAATATTTACTCTGGCCAAATAGAGTCCTACTTACCTATATAAAGCACCCATAATATAAAAATGTATAACATGGTACCTCTAAAAACCATCACAATCATCAAATCTGCAGCAGAATAAAAGTGGTGTACAAGAATCCAACCTTGCCTCCCGTTCTTGAGTCCCTTGATGCAAGAAAGAAGGGGATTTTTCCCTCCAAGCCAGCCTTCCACGGACAGTGAGGGCACCCTATTTTGTGCCAAGCTCCAGGTAGCTTTACAAGGATAGGGTCATATCTTTTAAGATGTACCATTAGCTTCCTTACTGCTGGAGAAAATTAAAAAGGAAAATTGCCTGTCACACCCAGAGAGCTAAGCTGGTGATGAAGCCTGAAGTCTGCTCAGGTTTTCATTCCTGGGCTTAGACTTTAAGGTTACCTCATTTATTTGTTTTCATGCACGTTGAGTGCTGTTTAAAATACAAAACCTGCCAAGTATTTGCCTTCTTGAGAAGATGATAAATTGGGCTGGATTTCCGATGTGCTGCATATACACAACCCCAACTTTTAGGTGCTCTGGAGGGGTCTCAGGTAATTTTATCTTTTTGATGGCATGTAATCTTCAGTGCTCGAACAAGACACATCTTGTCTCTGTTTTTCTCTCACCATCTAAGTCGTGGCTGGGCTGACGATGCCAGGATTGATGGGCCTAGGAAGAGATACTTGCTATTTTATTGCTTATATGTTATCTTTTAGTTTTACTCTTATTTTTCCCGCATGCTGTTTGGAAAGCAGCAGACCTATCCCACTGCATCTCTTTCCAAGTGTCAGATCACTCATCCAAGCAATGACCTTACTTTGTGGAAGCCTAGAGATGTGTTTGTTAAAGCAGGCAATTGGACACACTGAGCCAGCCTGGCAGGCAGGCGAACTCTGTCCATGTGAAAGATGATGGCTACAGAACCTGATGGATTCTGAATACCCTTCTGCAGGGACAGCTGATCCCTGACTCCTCCAGCACAGCTCCCCTTTTACTGATACGTCTCAGGGAGATGTTTTAAGCCTTCAAGATACAGAGGCAAAGGATACATTAAAGTAGCCATAAAAGTCTGTTTTAAAGTCAGAGAAGCAAACAGGCTCGTTTGTTTGTGACATCTGCTCCTGCCTGGATACAGCAGGCCTTGAGGGCTCTGCCTGCAAGAGGGATGCACGAGCTGTGGTTCTGTTACTAACATGGATGATGGTAATAATAATGATAATAATAATGATGATGACGATAAGGAGATAAAAGAATGTAACTGCATGCTCAAATTATCATCTGACTTCATTCTGTGAGCCATATAAGACCATTAAGCCCACAGAGATGCTCTGCCTGCCAGATGATGCCAGATTAGTGTCACAGAGCCACACTGGAAAACAGCAGGAACGCCCCAGCAGGAGCCTCTGAGGGCACAGAGGTGTCTCAGGAGGTAGAGAGGGGCTGGTGGGTCCTGAATGACAATGATACAACCTGAATTCTCCTGGAATAAAGAAACGGTACTGGCAAGACACTTGCACAGCTTCCAGTGGTTTTATTACACCAGTTTGTGCTCCTGGAAAAACTAGGCAAGTTGTGAAACAGATGGGCCAAACTCAGATGATACTGAAATATCATATGTGGCCCAAACCAAACGTCCTATTCCTCCCTGTCCCCTGCCATTTCTAACCTTGATAGGTGAGGACCAGCACATAAGGATAGGGTCTTCCTTCTTCAAGGGATCACCCAGGGCCTTTGGACTGCAGCAGGACTTTGTCTCCAGGCACTGGCTGGGCCTCTCTCCCCTCTCCGTGGGGAGGAAGAGCATCCAGCACCCCACAGCATTTAAAATAATGATGGCCCCACCTAATGCCTGGGAGAGACAGAGGACATCAGATTGAGTGGTCCAAGTTAGCAAACACACTCCAAAATAATTGCTTAGAGAAAAAAAGATAATTTTCTTGCCCTTGGGTGGGCCTGAATCTCAGTTGCTGCCTGAGCAAAGGCAGTCAGGGGGTGAGAACCTGCAGGGTTTTGAGGACAGCAGAACCATGGTTTGTGTGTCCCTATTCCCAGGGGAGGTGTCACTGCCTGACATGTACAAAGCTTCTGCTTGAGCAAACCGTCTTCCAGGAGAGGACAGAGCAATAAACCCCATCCTGTGGCCAGTCTGTCACATAAACACACACTCGGCAAGACTTTAATAAAGTGACAGCTCAGTGCAAAGCCACAAGCTCCAAAAAGAAGAGTAGAACTCCAGGTATACGTGGCAAACTGTGCACTTGAAACCAGGAAGATGCCAGGAAGCAAATGCTTTGTGTTTTCAGGCTGTTTCTCTCCTCCTTCTACCACTCAGTGCACCTTTTTTACACATTATGGGCCCAAAACTGCATTTTTCTTTAGAGGTACAGTGTTTAATTTACAGACCAAAACAATCAACAGTAAGAAACCAGTATTTACCAACAAATGCAGGTTTTATTCATATATGCAGAATATTGCTATGCATAAAACATGATGTCCAACACAGCTTTATGTATTTTTACTAGGCAAACTTAAACTTTGATTTACGTCCATTTCACTAAAACTTTATTGCTTCCTCGTCAGATAGGACAGATTCCTTTCTGTATCTTAGATGGTAAATATAGTTAATGTGCTGAGGCTGCAATGGATCAGCAGTGAAGCTGTTTAATAGTGACATAAATTATTTCAGTGACTTTTCCTGCAAGTGAGAGATGACTCCATGTGCTATAAACTAATACCAAAGGAATGATGCTCTTTCATGCCAGCAAAGTGCCTCGGCTATATTGTTTTTGTATCCTGTTGGGGATGCCACAAATGCAACATGTATTACAACTATATGCACTTAGGCCATTTTTCTTTGCTGCTTTTAATGCTCTCCTGCACTGGAAATTGAGCTTCAGTGTCTGAACGAAGGCAAAGCCAATTACTTTCTTTGAAACCTCTCTTTAAAGTCTGCGAATCCCGGCAGATTTTTAAAAACCTTTCCATTAGCTTCAAAATATGTTCTGGAATAATGATGGCTGTGGAAGGCAGGAGGTGTGAGGCATGGCAGGAGCTGGGTGGCTGAGACGTCCCCATCCACGTCCCCATCCACCTGGTCCTGCCTCCAGACACCAAGGGATCCTTTCCAGAGCCTCCTGCTCACATTGCACTCCACGGGCACTCCTACCAGCAAACCAGTTTCTGTTTGTCCCCTAACTGGTCACTTGGAAAAGACCTCCTGTGTGTTCACTGTGGTTGCTCAGCAGGATGGTGGGAACACCGGGGAGTGGAGCAGGAGTTTGGTACTGAGCAGTTTTCATCTATTCATGCAGCCGTGTTGTCTGCTCACATTGTCCTTGTCTCCACGGGAATTCTCTTTCCTCCCTTCTCTCTGTTCCTACAAACTTCATTCCAGTTTCCCTCTTCCTGTGCCTCCCACCAAGGCAGTCCCATAGAGCACCCCCTTGCTGTCAGGTTTGATCCCTGCACTACCCTCAGAGATCTCATCCAGGTCATTGGGACCTTCCTTCCCACTTTTCCTCTCCTCCCAAAGCTCTAATTCCAATTGTGCTTCTCCCTCTTCTCCATCTCTTTTCATGGACTTAAACCAGCCTCCTTCTTGACACTGTCCTTTATCTGCAAACCTCTATCTTTCCCCTGTACCCCCAAATCCCCCCAGTAAGGTCTACCAGTGCTCCTTCAGTTTCTCTCTGCACCACCAGCCTTTCCACCCGCCCCCAGCAATCTCTGAGCCCCAGCCCCAGAGCAGCAGCTCCACAGCCACGCTGTGTTCTCCCAAAGCCCCTTCCCTCCCCACACCTTTACCCCACACTGCCTCACAAACACGTGGCTCCTCACATTTTCTCATGGCCTTCCTGTTAAACTCATTGATTCTCATCTTTGCCATGTCCCAGAGCAGCTGCAGTTTGAACACCTCCTGTCCTCTTTACACCGAGAGCTCTCAGTGTTTTTCCACTCCATCAAACTTTTTCATCATAAGAAGATTTCAAATATATTTCTGAGGTGTATGAGAAAAAAACCTTCTTAAATCTGCTGACTTTTTCTCACACAGGTGGTAACACAGGACCAAACTGAGCAGGTGAGGGGCAGACAGAGCCCCTCTCCTGCCCCCCATTCTCTGTCTCATTCCCTCAGCCTTGCTTTCAGAATTTCGGCATCACTCCTCCACCCAGCCCTATGGAATGTTCCTTCTGGGAGCAATGGGATGGGGGAGTCCCTTGTGGCTGAGTCCTCCCTGAACACAGAGCCCATAAAGCACCAGTGGAACAGTTATTTCCCCATTGTTCATCCTGCTTTCCAACTACAGAACACACCAGTGGGCAAGCACCAAACAAAACGCACAGAACTGGCAATATTGCAACTGAAATACAGCCACAAAGAACCCAAATTACATAAAATTTAGATCTGGTGATAAATGTGTTGCACTTTGGAGTATTTCATCCCAAGTTTTCCCAGGAAAGTCTTCAGTTACGTCTCAGAGTCTAAACTGGCTCTCTCGGGAGCAGGTTCTGTGAGTTATCAGTCTTTTCTGGAGTGGCTGCAGACTACCTTAAGACACAACTGAGGGTACTTAATCTGAGGAATCTCCATCAATTTTAACACTATTTTATTTAAACCTGTGATGAAAACTCAACTCATCTACATCGAAACCCGCAGGATGGTCTCAGGACAGCCCTTGATGTTGTGGCTGGAGCAGGAACAGCCCCTAAGGGAATGTTCCAAATGCACCACAATAGAACCACATCAGAAAGTTTGTGTTTTACCTGTAGTTCTGATGGTCTAACACACTGATTTCCATTACTGATCGCGAGTTTAAAAGTTCTCCCTCCCCCACCTTCTCCTCCCTTTAACTTTCTCTTATTACAGCCATGTTCCCAGTCCTATTGCTTCCCAAGCAAAAGCAATGTTAGGGTGGAGGAGGCAGCTGGGAACCTCACTTTAAATGCCAACATTATTTTTCTCATTATTTCATAACATATTTTTCTGACATTTATTTCTCCTGGAATGGTCTGGAAATGCACAGTTATTTTACAGTGACTTATTACTGCCATTATTACATATGATAACCACAGAGAATAGACTGACATAATTCAAAATCCACAGAAAATGACAATGAACATCTCGGTGATGCCAAGCTGGAAAGGCCTTTTCCACCCTGGAAGCCTTTCCTCAGCTGGGTGTGGGACAGCAGGGCTGGAAGTCCAGGAGAACACCACTTGCCCATGATTCCAGTACCAACTAACCCAGAACAGCTGGTAAAAGCAGGAGAATTCACTTGGATATCTGGATGTTCCTTTCATGTTTTGTGGATAAATAAAACTGAATTTGGGAGGAAGGGGGGGAAAAAACCCCAAGGAATTTCTGAGCAATGAAGGTTTGTCCTAAAAATGCCAGTTCATGTAAGGGAGGCTGAGGTTGACAGCCTAAATGACTGACAAAATCCAAATGATTACTGAGGTCTAGGCACACAAAAATTTGGGTTTTCAACTCTTGGCCCTGATTACTCTTTCCCCTCTCTTTGCCTGAGCACACATTTAGAGAATCCACACCTGTAAAAGCAGAGCAGAAGGACAGGAACAGATACATGGGGTTTTTTTCATGTACAAACAAGCTGTAAGTAAGGGCAAAACTGAGAGATCAGCCAGTCAGAGGTCCAGAGTTCATCTTGTCTCTTGTCTCCCCTGTGATTTCTTTCTTTTCTGATTACCAAGGAAATCGATAAGGTTACGTCCAGCGATGTCTGGTGCTTGTCTATCAACTCTGTATGCATGAAAAGTGATCGATTTCCATGATACCACAGCAAAAAAGAGACTGCCACCGTTTTCCAGCCCGGGCTCTGTGATGGAGCCTCGGAGGTGATCAGCCTGCAGCTTCACTGGTGTCCTGGGTGTACCCCTGCAATGGGAGAACACAGACCTGCCCATTTTCTCAGCTCCCAGCTGGTGTATGAGTTTTGAAGGTGCAATGTGATTAATTTCTGGCTGAGCTCCCTTGGCAGTGGGAAGTCCTTGCTTACCCCCATCCCCTGACTTACAGTGCCCTCAGACCACAGAAGAGAGGGGCTCTACAGCCCTTCAGTCTTGGCTTACCCTGTTTCAATCAAGAAATGCATCTTCCTTCTCTCTTGTCAGTGGGTGCGGGAAAGGATTGATACAAAGATAACTTTATTACAACAAGGAATTCATCTGTAAGTTTTTCAGTACCCAAATTGCAGCTACCACTGGTAGTGGAAGAGAACCTGAAAGGTGAGTTAACTTGCAGCACAATTTTTATTATCTTCCCAGGGAAAAGCTCCAGTTCAACATTCATTACGAAAATACTGATGTTATTTAGGTTTTACATCTCAGTATCCTAATTTGGTAAGATATTTGGCCCTCATTCCAAAGGCTATTCATACATGTCACGAGCTCTCCATGACCGAGTCCTGTACTGTATCACAGAACAGAATATTTTGATTCAAACAACAAAACCCCACATCTTTCTACTAAATTCATCTGAAACGTTTTACAGATTAACCTAGACTAATGTGGATTAAGAAAAAAAAAGAAATCAAGAGCTCTCTATTATGTCTTAAGGTATGTCTTAAGGTAGCCTTTAGGCACTACAGGGAAGACGGATAACATACGGAACAGAAAATATTTCCTTAGACATGGAGCACGTGGGTGGATGGAATGCAGATCCAGACAAAGCTGGAGCAGGGATCGCTCTAAAGGGTGCCTGGACATTAACTCAGGGTTATGACAGCCAACCTCTCCAGTAAGAACATTTTCAAGAGTAAACATGTTGAGATATTCCTATACTGTTTCTACTAGGAATCAGCTTTGAATGGATTTTAGGAAACAGCTTATTTTTTTCACTACTTTTACTTTTTTTACATCAGACATTGTAGCTTCTGCCATTCTATACATCTTCCAGGTACAGATGGTGCAAAAGCCATCAATTTCTCATGCTCAGAGATAATGTATTAAGGAAACTGTGACATATGTACCAGAAATACAGTGCACCTGCAGGAAATATAGCCTTGCATTCCTACATAACCCATTTACATGAAGTTATTGGCACCCAGAATTTCCATCCCTCTGCACCTACCCAGGAAGCTGCTATAAAGTTCCTGTGGTCAGTCATTCCCTGCTTTGCACCTTCTTTATGCATTGCACAGCTGATGTCAAATCAGCCCTGGCACTTTGTTTATGCTGCACTTACTTTGCACAGATATGAATGACTGACAGGACTGCAATGCAGAAGGGAACCAGCCCCCCGTTCCTGGGATGTGTGTGCTCTGCTGGGGGGTTTTTAAGCAATACAAACATGCATATTCAAGGCTAAAAGTACAGTAATTAGTACTGGAGAAAAATTGTATTTAAAAAAATAAAATAGTGATGCCACTTGAACATAGACAAGGTAGAGAGATTTGCTGATGAAGTGCTACTGGGGCACGTGGCTTCTGAATGGATGGGTAACACAACAGAAGTGTAAGGCTGCTCTGAGCTGGATGGAGGGGAGGTTCCTTCTCTGAAAGTACGGGGCAGATGTGAACAGAAGTGGAAAATGATCCCACTGAAAACACAGGACCCCAAAAGCCCAGCCCGTTTTGTCACTGCCCTGCTCTGCACCGAGAACAGAAATCACAGCGTTTGCTGAACTGCACCTTTTCACACATGCAGATGGAGAAGGTAACAGGGTGAGAAAGGAAGCACTGATGGAAACGTGGGTATTAAAGGTACCTAAAACTGTCCTGACCGTGTCATTACAATGTGAGGGCTGGGCAAGGTAACAGAGCTCAGAGAAACAAACTGTAACGTGAGCGGGAGTTTTGCTGGGTCCAGAAAGAAAACCATGAGTGAACAATTTTCCCTCTTAAATAATCAATTCTCTACAAATGGACAGACTGTAGTTTAGAGTATTGAACATTATTTCCATTAAGAAACATTGTGGGCCTACTAAGGGAAGAGATTTTGTTCAAAACACTTGTGAATGGACTTGCTCAGAAATTAGCATACTAAATTCTACCTAGACTTGCACCTTAATAGAGTTCACTGAGCAAATGCATAAATAAGAAGTTTTCATCCATCATTTCTCTGACATGGAAGTTAAGTCACTCTTAATCTCTGCATAATAAATGGGATTAAGCTTTTCCTACATATGGCTTTATCGTGCCAGTTTACAAGAGCCCAGTAGACAAATCCTCCTGACTGAATCTACTTTTTCCCACTGTTTTTGATGAGTTCTGGGTTTATCACCTCATGAAGGCACCTTCCATTCCCCCAGGAGTCAGCTCCTTGACAAACAGCCTGCACTGCAAAGGTGCAGTTCACGGGCTACCAGTACTGGCAAAGCTTTTGATTTCTGGAAAACAGGAGAAGGGCAAATGATATAGGAAAGGAGAAGCAGGTTAAGAATCCAGTGAGAAAGAATTGAAAAGCACAAGTAAAAGGAGGGAGGAGAGTGTTTTCAGAAAGCACTGAATAAAAGCTCTTTTTCCCTGAACTTTCTTCAACTCCTGGTTCATCTGTAGGCTCTCTTTAATACCTACATTTCCTCTCAGTTCCTCACCTGTGTAAAAAGGGAGATGTTTCCTTACTTTGTGTGACACACTGTGACTGTGACAGGTAACCACGTGTGAACTCTACCCACCCATTGTGAGAAGCAAGTGATAAAAGCTTGGGTTGAAGGTTTGGTTTAGAGCCCCTCAGCACCTTGATCCTTTTGCCTTCTGTCCTTCTGCTTCCTGTTGTTCCCCCACTAAACCTGTGCCACGAAAACTCCCTTAGGTGAACATCCCAGTTTTGCACCAGAATTGAAGGGAGGGAGGAACACTCGCCACTTAAGGCCAGTAAACAACTCAGGACAGGCCAAGATCAAGACCAAACTGAGGAAATACATCATCATGTTTAATACCAACACTCCTGTCTCACTCAGAGAAACACTGAGTCAGGGTCCAAAGGATAGTTGCATTTATTCTTCTGCGTCTGTGGGGTATGGGGTTATTTTGCCTTGTTCTTAAAAGGAGATTAAATTGAGTCTGAATCATATACAATCAGATTTGCAGAACCTCCCAAATAACCCAGCAAAAGCAATCCCTCCCAACAGGCTATGTGCTTTGGCCCACGTAAAAGAGTCCCTGTAATGTCTCAGGTTAAAGTCCAAAGTACGTGAGTGTATTTTCAATTATCCACAACAGTAGCATTTTATTAATAGTTTGGGGAAAAAAAACCCAAACGACCAAAGTTAAAACTGCGAGTTCAAATTTATGTCAGATCACTGAAGACAGAGAAAAGATTTGAACACATTTCCATGTTTCTTCTTCATTGGGAAAAGTAATTTAAGCCTTGTGCATAACAGCATTGACATTTCCATACTTTAAAACTGTTCTCCACCGGTTCAGTATTGTTGTTTGATATCTGTAATAAGGTCAAAATCAATATCATCATATAATTTACTTTTTCTTTCTTTTTTCACCTGTGATTTACTGCTCAGATTCCCAGACAAACACACAACCTGAAAACAGGGAGAAAGAGATACATCTGGCACATTGTCCTCATCTGTGCAACCACCTAAAACACTGTCAAGGCAGAGCTGGTACTCTGGAAGTGATTAAAGTCTCAGTGTAAGCAGAGAGGAGACCCAGCCCAGACCCTGCCCGAGTCTCCTAAACTCTGTCACACTGCTCTCCCGCTGGACATCTGACCAGAGGAAACAGATTTTGTAAAAGTTCTTCATTCCTGTCTCTCTCTTTTTTTTTTTCTTTTTTTTTTAAATAGGAATGGTGATGATTCTTACTTAACTCAGTAAAACATTTTGAGATCAATAGATGAAAAGGTTGATCCATGCATTTAGAAATACTACTGAGTGCTTGCAGCAGATAGCAGTGTGCCTGAAAGCATGCCAAATGCCCCATTTCTTATTCCACGATTTAGAACGAGCCAGTGAACGCTGCAGGATCATGATTAAACTTTTAAATGTCACATCTACTAAACAGCAGTATCAGTCAGCTATTGAGACAGTGTTAGATGAACTTAGCTCACATCAGTGAGTGAATTATACAACTCTTTCCCCATAATTTGTTTCAATAGGATATGTACACCTCATAGCTACAGTCAATCACTGTGTCCCTCATTTACGGCGTGTGAAAAATAAACACTCTTTATTCAGCTCCACTTCAGGAAAAAAGAAGACATATATTTTATACACGGAACAGCACCAGGTATTATCTCTGTGCTCATCAGCTCCTTGGAATGGCAGGCCTATACAAATCAATAACAATGATGCCAGACTGACTCTCAGCCTATTTGCACAAGTATTGGGTTTGCCTGGCAAGGACTGGGGGGGCTACAGGGGTGGCTTCTGTGAGAGGCTGCCAGAAGCTTCCCCCGTGTCCAACAGAGCCAATGCCCAATGCCAGCCAGCTCCAGGATGGACCCGCCATGGCCAAGGCCAAGCCCATCAGCCACAGTGGTGGAACCTCTGGGATATTTAAGAAGGGGGAAAATAATTGCTCAGGAGCTGGAGAGAGGAGTGAGGATTTGTGAGAGCAACAACTCTGCAGACACCAAGATCTGTGGAGAAGGAGGGGCAGGAGGTGCTCCAAGTGCCAGAGCTGAGGTCCCTGGGCAGCCCCTGCTGCAGCCCATGGGGAGGCAGCTGTGTCCCTGCAGGACAGGGAGGAGCAGGGGGTGCAGGGATCCACCTGCAGACCGTGGAGGACCCTACATCAGAACAGGTGGATGCCCTAAGAAGGCTGTGACCCTGTGGGAGACCACACAGGCTCCTGGAAGGGACTTGTGACCCTGTGGAGAGAGGAGCACATGCTGGAGCAGGGGAAGAGTGTGAGGAATTCTTGCTCTAAGGAGGAAGGAACAGCAGAAACAACGTGAGATGAACTGACCACAGTCCCCACTCCCATCCCCCTGCACTGCCGGAGGGAGAAAAGGTGGAAAAAATCATGAGAAAAGTGGAGCGAGGAAGAAGGGAGGAGTGAGGGAAAGGCGTTTGTAAGAGTTGGTTTTATTTCTCATTACCCAGCTCTGATTTGACTGGTGGTAAATCAAACTAATTTGCTCGAGTGGAGTGTTTTTCCCATGACAGTAATGGAATGATCTCTCCCCAGCCGCCTTTGGTTATGGTCCCTCCCCCTGCCCAGCTCAGGAGGGCGGTGATGGAGCAGCTTTGGTGGGCTCCTGGCACCCAGCCATGGTCAGCCCACCACAGCACCACAGGAACTCCTACAGACTCTGTGTAAGGTCAAGAAATGATGAGCTGCTAATTGTGAGGCTGAGACAAGTGAGGCAAGACTATTTTGTTATATCCTAACCTTGTATTAAGGCGGGTTTTTCACTTTGTTATAAATCTGTTTAAGTTAATGCCTTGCTCATTATACAGTGCTTGTGTTTAGCTTTGTACAGACAAAACCATAGGATACAGTTCATAACACACATCTGCGCTTCCACAGCATTTGTAAATATCAAAATCAATCAAAAGAGAGGTTTGCTGGCTTGATGTGCTCAGTCACAGATCAGAGCCTTTGGCTGATCTCTGGAAACAACCAAAAAATCTGCCTTAGAGCACAGGAAGGAGACATTGTGTAACACTTATCCATGCCACAGTAAATCCTTGCTTCCATGGCAGAGATGGACACGTTTCTACAACGACGCTCATGGCAAGTCATGAGTAGCTGAGGCCAAGTAGTCAGAAGGAATTGATTCAAATTGCCCTAAATTGATTCAACTGTGTTGTAACCCAGCTCTGCCTTTCCCCAGCCCCACTGCTCATCCTTAGGCAGAGCTGGGCAGCAACAAACCTTTTACCAGGACAGCCTGTCTCTGCTCACACCACCACAGCCTCCCTCCTACCTTTTTGCTTTGCCAAAGACAAATGAAGGAACATCCCACAGATAAATCACACGTAACCAGGGCTCCTTATAGGAAGGCTGTACTCTAAATACCTGCTGACACTTTAAAGAAATGAAATTCTCTTTCAAATGGGGAAAAAAAAAAAAACAGAGGTACCTCGATGCTTTAAGCAACTTTTCCAAACACTTAAATGTTGCATCAGAAAGTGATGAGACACATCAGGAAAGTTCCAGTCAGTTGGAACAGTACATGCCCCCTTCAGAACAGCCTTCAAGGAGCAAAAATAAAATGTGTTAGTGTTGCCTGAAAACACAGCAAGTTGTTTTCTTTCTTTTAAGTCCATTTGATGACAATAACAAAACTCCACAGGAGTCTTCTGAGATCTTCCTTGGGCAAAATCCACAAGCCAGAGTATTTAGAGCTACCACACAATGGAATGGGAGCTGAAAGGATCGCTCCTGATGTCTCCCAGAAGTCAAATGCACGCTTTGATTTGGGGCACATGCGTTTACATGCCAGGAACAATTTCTATTTCTATACATAAGATTCGCAGCAGGGAAAGCCTTAGAAGTTCAGACAAGAGAATCTGCCCAACCTTGAGCTGCAAAGGTCATTCCAGCTCTGCAGGACTGCAAAGCTTTCATCTTAGACAGGGAGAGCCACAAATGAGAGGCAGCGCCAGAACCTGCTCTCAGCCGCTGTGAGACTTAAGCAATTCCTTTTCCATTTCAGTGTGAAACAAAGGGTGGAGCAGTGCCCTTCCCCTGCACTCCCCCTGCCTGAAGGTGTCTCTGTGGAGCGCTGGCGGTACTGCAGGAAGCCCGGAGGATCCCAGGGTTTCACCACCTTCCTTCCTTCCCCTCCTGCTGCTCCCCAGTCGTGCTTTCAAAGCAAGGACACGCTAACAGGTAGGCTATCTCTCAGTAAAGGCATAAATGCCTTCCAACTGCTGCTAACTTTGTGTCTCCCTGCATTTTTTAAGCACTGCGTGGAGGGTTAAAATGCACAGACCTAACTAATAATTGGAGCTGTATGACTGAACTTCTGGGCTCCTTCCTGAGCAGTGATTTTTTGTCTGACTGACAAGGTCCTTCCCTCCCTGAGTTGCCGGGTCACAGAAGCCATCAGTCAATTACCCTTTCCCAGCCCAATGACTGCCTTTTCACCTCTCTGCCTAGAAGGACTTAACAGTGTTATTCACACTTCCACGAGTGCAAAGCTCTTCAGGATCTTTATGGATAAGAGATATTCTCCAGATAAAAGCTGGGATCCTCGTGATGTACTGCTCGCTTTTCAGCACACTTGCTCTGCTCCACCACAGCACAAGTGGAGCTACAAAGTCCCCAGATGTCCAGTCATTCTTATTTCTTCTGCAGCTGCTTTTATTTCCCTTTTCTGCAGCGGTATCTCAGACTTGAATAATAAGAAATAGTAAAAAAAAAAAACCACTTAGCAGTATATGCATGCCTGGTTCCATTCTCCTTATTGGAATTACTCTCGGGATGACTTTAAGCCCAAAGTCTTTTCATTAGTGGTGCAGTGAGCAGAGATGCTGAGCAACACTAGTCCAAAGAGACTCGGTTTACAAGGCCCAGCTCATCAGAGCAGCACTGCCCTTGGTTGTGTTACATCTGCAGAGAGGGGACCTAGAAATGAAATGGCTGCATGAAGCCAGAGCCCTGAACCAAAGGGAGAGGGTGGTAAGAGCTGACTTACCACTCATGGGTAATGGATGATAGTCTTTATTCTAATGCTGTGCCCTTTAGCCGGTGGGCACTTACTAAAAGAAGTGCATGGCACTTACAAAACTGAGTTCAGTACAACTTTTCCAAAGTTGTATCTTCCTAGCTTAATCATCAGGTCAGCTAATAAAATCTCACTCCCAGTCAGGCTTCCTGTACAGTGGAAGACAACGGAGGGAATGGAGATAATTAGTTAATTACAGACTATATAGGACGGTGGAAAGCTTTGGATTTCGCAGATCCAAATTGCTCGCAGATCTTGACATTTCTTCTAAGAGTCCCAAAAGGGAAATTCTCGTGGCTTGTTCATTTGAGGAGGTAACTCTTGCTTTGCATAATCACCTTCCTCTGTTGCCTGCACGTTGTTCTGGCACCACTGGTCTGAGAGGTCTCCGATGTCTGAAGCTGCTCTGTGCATATGGTTTCAGTGATGTGGAAGGGCTATTTCACTTACATGCTCTCGTTAAGACACACTTTGGCCAGATTTTGCCTTGAGGCTGAATTTGGTTTTGTATCAGCAGCTTGAACTGTGGGGTTTTTAGAGATTCATATGCATGAAGTGCATGAGAAGAGACCAGTGAAAGTTAAATTAATGAGTAGCTCACTCTCCTTACTCTGAAGTTTGAAAAGCAGTCTAACACAGAGAGCACACAATGACTCACTCCTCATCCAGGGCTTTTTTTAATCTGTAAGCACATCTACTACCATAGACATCAGCAAAACTCTAAAAATAGACAAATTCAGGCACACAAGATGGCTAAGAACTCACACAGCTCTTCTAGAGGTGGCCAGAGGATGCAGAGCCCCATTGCTGAGTCCATCTTGCTGCTCAGAACTGAAGAGACTAATTTATCCATTCATGGTTAAACTTGATCTGCAGAGCTGGATTTGACATTAAAGATCTTTTCCAACCTAAATAATTCTATGATCCTATGATTTTTATAGCTTCCAATTTACTTTTGAGTGCATTGTTTAAAACACAAGGTGGGCTGCATAGGACAGTGATGTGAGCTCTGATGACATCTCAGGTAGGGTCTGAAAGGATGGGAAGTGCCACCAAACGTGATACCCAATGAGCTGGGCCAGAGTGAAATATTTAAATATAGGACAGATTTCTCAGATCCTATTTCCCAAATAAATGAAGAAAACATATTCCATACAAAGCCTGACTGCAGAGCAGATAAAAAGATAAAGATTCAGGCATCTCTAAACAATTAAAAAGAAGGTGGGAAAAGACTATTAACCATATTTTGATACTGCAGAGAGGCTGAAAGGTGCGGCCATGAGTGTCATGCTGAAGCCAGCAGAGGCTGTAGAGAAAGTGTAGAGGTTTGCACTCGAGATTTTAACATCTTTGAGGCTCTTTTGAAACCAAAGCTTTTATTTTTACAGGTCATCATAATCTAGTTAATTCTCTTCCGACCATAAAGGAATGTGTGTATATAAAGATACTACTCGGTCTTGGGTGACTCTCACATTGTGCTAGACACACTCTGCTAATAACATGTCACACTGTCCCTTGAAACAGAGGCACAGAGCAAGGCAGGGGAGGACTTAAACCTGCAAAGTGCCAGGTTACAAAGTGATGGGTCATATTACTCCATGGTTTCCACTCTGTACTATCAGTTTGCTCCTCCGCATCGCCACAAGAGCAGAACGAAAGAGGACGGAGAGCTCCTTGCTCCAGTTTAGGACAGCGAGGCTATCACTACACAAAGCCACAAAGATGCCTCTAATTCCTGCCCAGGATGAGTCAGCCTGCAGATAATCCCATCAGCGAGGTGTGACAGCCTCCACATCCCTCGGAAACTCATCCTTAAGCAGGAGAAGTAGATTAGCAGGGAACTTTGCTCCTCCTCTTCTGGTAAGCCTTGAGAGTTTGTGCACATAGCAGGTGACCTATTCCTCATCACAGACATGCAAATGCCAGACATCAAAGAACACTTCTAACTGAATTCTTGGGGTAATTAATTTTCACCAGAAAGTGGTTTAACCTTTTAATCCATCTGAGCTAATAGATAGTAATGGCCTTCATTATTGCAACATCAGAGCAGCTCCACGTCCTTTACCATACAAAGTCCTGTCACCAGGGTGTGTGAGGTAAGGAAGTGCTACCCACCCTCCTGCACCGAGGTGCAGCACCACAAAATGCCAACTAAATAAACTTTTCAGTCTTACAGATGGAACCGTGCCTGATAAGGCCACCCTTTCTGTTCTCAAAACACCTCCTTCCACAGGAATCAATTTTGGAAGTTTAAAGCTGCCATTTCACACCAAACATTGCCTGCCTTTCCACCACCATGCAGGAAAGATGCTCCCTCTGGATCCAGGGAGCTGCGAAAATCCAGAAAACCCCTTGGAGAGATCCCCCTGGCCAGGAGGAGGCAAAGATGTTTCCATAACATGAGTCTTCTCTGTTCATCTTTCACTTTGAACAGCTGAAAAATTCGCTGGAGTGCTTCAAAGTTAGAAGTTGTAAAGGGTCAAGTGAAAAAGCCCCCCCAGTATCACACCTCTAATTTCTTCAGTGAATCACAATGCATAAGGGGATTCCTGTTGTCTTCCAAGTCTGACAGCAGAGATTGGATTTATGCAAATTGTAAGGTTAAAATAATTAGAGATAGGTCAAAGGTATAAATCAAACAACCGGAGCTGACATGTCTAAAATCCTGCATGCTAAACAACCAAGGTGTTTAAAGCCCAAACATTTACTGCCTGCTTATTTATACAGAACAAAATTTAAGGAAGGGTTTGCTCAAGTACCTGGTTGTTGAAAATGTACAAACATTGGGTTTGTCTTACATTTTACAGGTCTCACAAGGGAGGCAAATTCTCACTCTCATCTCTATTTCTGCAGCAGAATTAACGTTTATGGAGTTGCAGGTGAAAATTTAAAGATGTGAATAAAAAACTGCAGCACCGTTTTTCAAAAATTACAATGGTGTTTGTTTTCTGGGGAAAGGCCACTGTTTCCTGAAAGGAAGAAGGAA
>WBMV01006006.1:5331-35438 GCA_013396655.1 Campylorhamphus procurvoides
CAACAAAACAAAACCACCCCCCCCAACTCCCCCCCCCCCCCCCCCAAAATCCAAACTTTTTAAAGCTGGAATGCTTTGAAAAACTTTTTTTTTTTCAGTAGAAATGTGTTCTTCAAGATTTAATATTCACAGTCCAAAAAAGTATAGCCTTAAATGAAAGGTTTGACACAGATATTATAGACAAATACTAATGCATTCCCTTACTACTCTTCTTTAGGACTACCACTGACTTTGCCCTGAGGAAAAGAAAACACACACACACAAAGAGGAGTGAAGAAGCAATTTGCATGTCATTAGCAAAATTCAGCTCTTCCATATATCAGTCAGCCACCAGACAATTAAAGACCACAAATTCTTCCCATCCCACTAAACACAGAAGAAATGATCTGTTATGAAAAAAAATTGCCATCAGTAAAATCCCACAACAGACCCTATGACAAAGATGACAAAAGAACACAGACAGGCAGGTCATATCATTGGTAGCAACATATATGGATGCCTAGAGAAAGAACAGCTCATAAATTGACATTAAAACTAGGGGGGTTATTAAGTATAACTCAGAGAGTTAATAATTGAAAAATCTAGAACCCTCATAGGTCTTCCAGTAAATTATTTTTTCATCTCAATTTACGGAAATGAAATTTCCAAATCCACTATAATGATGATTAAGCTTACAGATGGCTTAGAAAGGAAGTGCCTGAGACAAACAGTTGGTATGAATGGAACATATTCATAACGGAATGAATTCATAACACAACAGGGCCAGCCAGAAATGTCAACATTCCTGTACTTCTTGTTATTTGTTAAAGGAGATGGAAATATCTGGGGTAGGCTTTAAAAATTGTAGGTTTCCCATTAGACAATTGAAGGAATATGTAAATGGGTCTGAATGGAAGACCTTTCATGTAAAAGACATGTTGAGAAAGAAACTTGGCAGCATAAAGAAAGTTCTAGAAACAGTCCATATGAAAAATAGGTTAGTTAATATCCCTGAAAAACTTTTAGAAGCCTGCAACTAGTTCAAATTCCTGTTTAACTGTGCTTATTTATTTTAATTTATTCTTTCATGTTGCTTGGGTAAGTTTTCTTGAATATGGGTTTCAATTTCTGAGTCAAGTATGAAAAATTAATGTAAATTATGTGGTACAGAAAATTTTAATAGGCACAACTGGACTCTCAGTGCTGTTAACAGAAAACAGTATTAGCCTTGGCTTCTTGCAGTCAATGTACTGCTTTGGAAAAAAAACCTGCTTTACCATGCTAGTATGATATCTTGATACAGTGTAATTTTAATCACAGCTGCTACATTAACTCTCTTTAGAGGTTAGGGGAAGCAGTCAAAGGCATTTGCATTTTACTCAATACTGAAAAATGTTACTAACCCAGTGTAATTCTGATTTTCTTAAGTTCCATGGCAGATTTGGCACTTACTCTACTGAGCCCATGCTTTGATCTTGCTGGTCCAAGGTTATGCAACAACAAACCTGGGACAGATTCTTTGCTGACAAACCAATTGGGGCTGAACTTCCAGTAAGAACTTTCAATAAAAGGCATAAGAGTTTACACATTCATTGATTATGAAGTCAGACAGTACCTTTGTAATTAAATTGACTGACTGTCTGCACTCTCTAGGTTAGGAGTCTTCCTTTGATTAATTGCTATGAAAACTTCAGAATAATGTCTAAGCTTAACCTAAATACGTCAAGGATGGAAAACCTAGCCCAGGTTTTTGAAGTTACTCCAACTGTTAATTATTCTGCCTGTTAAAATGTTATGCCTATTTTCCTAATGTTGACTAGTTTGAAGCTTTAGGCTTTGGTTCATGTTGTCTCCATATACATAAAAATTAATCAGATCATACCCCTTTTCCTTCTCTTATGAAAGACTGATCTCTTGTAGTCTTTCATGAGAAGAATTTTTTTTTTTCCATTTTAAGGACTCCGTGGGTTTTTCTCTCAATTTTTCAGCACTTCTGCATATGAAAGACACAATATTCATGTCTTTCTGGAAACTCAGGTGGTTTTTCGCCTTGCCCATGGCTAGTGAAAAGACTTCACTTTTGATTAGAACAGTAGCACCTGTTTCAATTCTGACTCATTCCCATCCAGAACTATAGAACCCTGCTAGGGCATGCCCAAAAATAATTCTATTCTCATATAGACTGTTATAAAATATTGCAGTTTAGAGTATGAAAAAGGCGGTGGTTAAAAAACCGATGACCAGCAGACTTTTAGTATATTTATGTAAATATGACTACCACTCAACAGGACTATCACAGGGTGGAGGGGAAGAAAGAAAAGGAATTTTTGTTCATATTTCAATGATGTGTAGGCCTTAGCTTGAATTTAAATGTTTTCCAATTTGTAAGCCCGTGTGTTATTATGAGTTATTGTAAGGTTTGCATGAAAACCATAAAAGTCTTTCACCATTTCCAAATATCAGAGTCTTAACATTCAATATGTCTTTGAAAATTAAAAGGGTTACATATTGAAAAAATATTTAATATTTTTTTGTATATACATCTTAGCAAAATGGCATATTTATGCTTGTTTTATTCACTCATCTTTAAAGACAAGTACTTAATTTCATTTGCATTTTCAATTAAGCAATTATTCCACGGTAATGACAGTTTGTGTTCATATTTCAGTAGATGTTTATTTAAAAGAATCATAAAGAAAAATGCACTAATTACAAGAATATCTATGAGACAGGATGCAAAGATGTGCTTTTTTAGGGAAGAGTCCTCTGTAGCACAGGTTTTGTTATGCCTGATAGGAGGTCAGATGAATATCGGCTAACTTCTAATGAACAATTTTTTTTTTTCTCAAATTTGTGGCTGAATACCTAGATGGTTTAGGTTAGCTCCCTGCTGACCAAGATGATAACCAGTTATAAGACTGCATTTATTTATGCTACAGGCTTTTGTCAAACCCTTTTCTTGGTACGGTTTGTCTAAGAAACAAGTCGGGTTATAACAAAAGCTAGAATAGAACAATTATAAGACTACTAACTGCAAAGAAGCTGGATCAAAGCTTTGGTCACAGCCTGAGTGAAAGATGGGAATCAATAGTTTAAGTATGATTGGAATGCATATTTGATTGCATGTCACGCACATAATGGATGTTGTTGGAATTGGTCCATGGAGACAGTGAGTCCAAGGCCCTGTTCAAAACACAGTCATCCAGAGCAAGTTGCTCAGGGCTGTATCCAGCTGAGTCTAAAATACCTCCAGGGACAAGAGACTTCACAGCCTCTCTGGGCAACCTGCAACAGGGTGTGACAACACTTGCGGTAAAATACATATTTATTTTGTATATCTATTTATACATATTTTAAAAATGTTTAATTGACTGTTTCATACTTGTCTCTTTATTGATTTCTTTTGCTCTTCATTTTCTTAATGGTGCTCACAGAAAAAGCTTATTTTGCAAAGTAGAGTCAGAAAATATCTCAGAAGATAAATTTTAGCATCTCCTGGCACCCAAGAAAATAAATTCTACTTAACTCATTCCTCATAGGTATTTGTGTAAGCAAAATGCTTTTGAAAAATCCTCCAATCATGAAAATTACAGTCTTAGACCACATGTCTCGGTGCTGCACTGTCTTACCTCTGAGTAGTTTTCCCCAGTGCTTAAGGTGATGTCTCTGTGGCTAGCACAGTAGTTCCTGTCTGTTTTATAGAGCCATTGAGAAACTGTTATTCCATCGTGGAAAAAATTTTTGTATATTTTAAGACTGTTGTCCCGATTCTGTCAATCTTCTCTCATATCAATCCAGTTCTCAGATTTTCTTCCTATGTCATTTTTCCTAATCCTCTGATCATTCAATTTACTCTTCTTTAAGCTTCATATTCTGAAGAAGCTGTGTCCTTTTTCAGGTACTATGCAGCATACAACATGGCACTACAGCTGAAGCCATACTGGTAATAAATAGAACAATTTCCTTCTTCTGTCCTGCACACTGGTTTGCTTTTCTTTGCATTTGATATGATATTCATACATGTGAGTTTAGATTTAATTGGAGATTAGCAGAGGGAAACAGAAAATAAGATATGCACAGTTGTCTATGCAGAATGCCTGTTATGCTGTGTAAATGCAGTTTTGGGCTTTTCCATCATTGATACATGGCTTATGAGTTGTATGTATTTATACTTAACAGAAATAAGGTACTAATATTCATAGGGTATCTGGACTTCAGAAAGTCTGGAGGCAAGTGATCTCTTGTAGATAGATTGTGATGGGAGGCTAATTGCTAACTGAGTCATGCTTAGTCCTCTTCAAATAGTAAATGTAAAACTTTAATTTAATTAGAGCATTAAGGATTTAAATAGCAGGTAAGACCTAGAAGAGAAGTTTGCAAACACTGGTGTTCCTTAGTCTAAAAAAAACTAAGGGAAAATAGTTATATTTACAAGTATAGAAACAATATTAAATGGGGGGCAAGATAGTAAGTCCAATTGCTTTAATCAGTCCTTAAGGTCTGATCAAGAAGTAAAGGACTTCTCTACAAACATGGAGTAATTTAACTGAAGTGTGCAGACAAAATAATAGGAATAATATTGCTGGATGAATTGCTTAGAGTGATTTTTTATCTAATTAATTATTTTTTATTTTTACCTACAAAAAGACTTAGAGAAGTATCTCGATTTTTTCCAAGATTTTCAGAGACAAGAGCAAGATTTATAGCAGATAGAGTGGAGGTTTCCCTTGCTATGTGATCTGACTAGTCATTGGCAGACATGGAGAAAAATCCCCAAAATTTTATTCCTGATTTTGTTATTAAAGAATTTTCTTGTTGATAATGTGACGTGAAAGCCTTTCTTATATTTTATCATTAGAGAGTGGAGCAAAGACTAATGTCTTGATTAATGTAGAGAAGGAAAAGATACAGTGCTTCATGATGGGTAAGTCATAGTGGATCAAAAATAGTAAGAAATAGGCAAAAGAAAAGAAAAATATTCACAAGTTGTAATTCAGGGGCTCCCATGGTGTTCCCAGACTGGATGCACACTGAGACTCCCCTGTACTTTTAGAAATATGGGCTTACAGTAGATCTTCTTGAACTGTCTCATTTTCCTGTGTTTGGTCTTCTCTTCTTCAGACTTTCAATATTATGGTTCCAAGACTTCTGGCTGCTGTTGCCTAGAGACCACTTCCACCTATGCAGTGGATACTCATGTAATTGGAGGCACTTCTTACCTGGCCTGAATTGTTGTGTTACCAAAGCTGGAAGCAGGCGTTGACTTTTTTTTTTTTCTTTTTTCTTTAAAATACAGTTTTATTTGTCTTCTTCGGAAGGCTGGGTATGTTGGTTTTAATCTGATTTTTGAAAGTGAAATATTTATTCTGTCTTACTTTGAAGTAGTCACCAGGACTAAAGTAATGGCAGATGCAGCTCAGGTAAAACTGGTATTCACTACCAAAATAATGATTCATCAATTCCTTGCATGTGGACTGAAAGAGATTATTATTACAGGAAAATGTAAAGATCACTGTTGTAACACTGACTACATAATCTGGGAAATAACACCTTATTGTTCCAAATTATAACCTGAGTTTGTCACTTTTACTGACTTGGGTATAACTCGAGTCAGACCATCAGGTACTTAATTCCTGCATTACACCAGTACCTCTTCTCTCACTTCCCAGCAACATACTTTGATTAAAAGAAGGTAATAATTTTAATTCCAAGTTAAAAACTCACATACTGACAGAGGAGAAAGCATTTATGACTGGAAGTGGCTGCTCAGAATAAAGAAAGAGAAGCTCTAAGAGCACCCAGTCCTCTTTGGTGGTACACTTAAGGTCATTACAGCAACAAGAATGAATAGCAGTTTTATACAAAGACACAGTTTATGCAAGAAGTATTCAGAACAGACCAGAATAAAAAGACTGGATTTATTGTTATTGTTTTCTGAAAGACAAGCAACTTGTGATTCACTAATGTTATTTCATTAACACTTACAATTTGGCTTTTTTTTCCCTCATAATCCTATGGATTTATTTTTCTGACACTTCTGACCTTCTTACTTTCATTTTCTGGTTTTGTACTTTGAAAAAAAGATCTTTCCACTAAGGATTTAGAGACAGGGAAAAAATAAAGAGGTAGTCTTAACGATGAACTGGAAACACAATGGAAAATAAAGTGTGGAAAGCTAGGTAGCTTGTGACAAAGAAAGTACCAAGGGAAAATAGCATGTTGTAGTGAAACCTTAATGTTCTTTACTTTTCTTTGTTCCTACACTTCAGTTTCTTGATTCTGAGTGAAGCAGAAAGGCATCTGGCAGGTCAGTGCCTGGTTTCAGAGCTGATGTCACATGCAAGAGAAGAAAACTGAGCTACATTAAGCAGGAAATGGTGGCCAAAGCCTGAAGAGAGGGGTAGGGGGGCTTGAGAGGCACTGAGGAAGTGCCTGGGGACACAAGATGAAGGAAGCTCTCATATTTCCCCTCAGTCTCATTGACACCATTGCTTGAATAGAGTGTTGTGAAGAATGGACTTGGAGTCTTTAGGTAGTACAGATCAGGAAGGTAAGGAGGAGGACTCGCAGTTTACACAAAGGCACAAAGGCCATTTCTCATTCTAGTGAGGTTAGATCTCCAGTACGATGCTACAACTTCTGAGCTGTTCTCAGGTGCTGCTTTTGTGGTGTGCTGGCTTTTAGGACTAAATTATGTATGCTTAAGAAAGAAAAGGAAAGTATTAGGCCCTTTGACCAAAGGAAATGAAAATAAAATGAGTGGGTTTTGTCTGAATAGTTATTATATGCTGTGTCACACCTTGGAGTCCTGACACTCCGAGGCAAGTTGTGGATGTTTCCTGGCACAAATTCACATTTCCATTTGGTAGAAGGCAGTGAAGTTTGTATCCCTGCTACCTGATAAAGAAGAAAAACTTCTGTGTGTTATAGATGTTGATGAAATATTCACTGTGTTAGTGGGGTTGACTGAGTCTTTTGTCAAGGAAAAGTCTAATGAACTCCAACCCCAGCTTTCCTCCTGCAGGCTAATAGAAAGAAGGTGATTCTAATCTTTTGAGAACACTAAGTCTGTCATCCAGAGACTCAGGTTAGGTCCAACAAATAAGGTATGTATAAATAAACTGTATTAACTCAGATGAAGTGTTTACAGTAGTATGGACAGCAGAGATTTAAAACTGTTTTGTTTAAGTATATTTAATCCGAAGCAACAGTGAAATGCAAGATCAAGTTGCAATAATCAAAGAAATAACCAAGAGCAGCTATTGATGTGAACCTGATAAAAGTGACTAGTCTGGCCAGTAAGAGTAACATCTCTATGGACTCAATTCAGCTGAGAAATATTTGGTAAATCAAAATAAAAATGTGTAAGAAAAAACGGTGTTTCTAAATACCATATCATATTTCTTCTGCTTACCTGGTTTGGATTTGTGGTGGATTGAACCTGATAGGATGCCAGCTGCCTTTAAAGCTGCACTATCGTTCCCCTCCTCTGCTGGACAGAGGGACTAAATATGATGACAGGCTCATGGGTTGAGATAAGAAGCCAACTACCATCGTGGGAAAAACTGACTGGGGGAAAAGACTTTAATTTACTGCCAATCATTTCATTAGTTACTTATTTGAGAGCAATAATGAGAAGTAAACCCAAATCTTTAAAACACCTTTCATCACCCCTTCCTTCTTCTGAGAACAAGCTCATTCCTGATTTTCTCTAACTCCTCTCCACCAGTGGCATGGCGTGATGGAGAATTGGAGTTGTGGTCAATCCATTATACACTGACTGCAGCTTGTTTCTCTTTACAGGGAACAATCCTCACAGTGTTTCCTTGCTCCAGTAGGACACCTCTCACAGGAAACAGTCCTTCACAAACTTCTCCAATGCGAGCCCTTCCCATGGGCTGTAGTTCTTCACAAACTTTTCCAGTGTGTGCCCCCCCCACTGGGTGTAGCCTGTAAGGAACAGGCTGGTCAAATGTGGGTTTCCCACCAGGTCACAAGTACTTATAAATATTTTGTTAAATATTTACCTGTGATAAGAGTATTTGGTATTTTAGTGAGATGATGCCTAAAGAAAAGAAAAAGGATGAATTAGTTGTCCTTAGAATTGATTCTGGGTTTAGATATAAATGGGTATGAGAGCCAGGCTTATTTTAACCTTCAAGCTTGGTTGAAACTCTGTTATGGATAGAAGATGAAATGCATCCAGCAGTCATTACTATAGTGTCTGAAAAGAGGCAATTCTACAGTGCTAAGTGTCAGGGTGAGGAAAGAGGAAATCTGTCTACTTCAGAAAATCTACTTCTGGCCTCATGCTGCATGACATCTCTTATGTATCCTGAGGGTCTTCATCTAAAGAGAAAAGGGGGTGATGCCTCCTTTTTATTTACTTGCATCCTTTTTCTATTTTTTTTTTTTGCTACCCACAGTGTTGTGCCCACATGCTTTACTGAAGTCAGCAACACAATTCACAGTTTTTTATCTTTTGATGGAATCAAAAAATTGTGATGAGTCATGTTTTAAAATGTGCTGTTTTACCAGAAAACATTCACAAAGAACAATGACTTGCTGCTTAATTGCTTGCCTCGCTTGTCAGACTTAAAGGCTGATATGTCTGACAAACCATCTATTTACAAATCAGTTCCAAATGGAGTAATGAAATATGTTTGTATTTCTGTAAAGAATCTTTGAACAGTTCATAGACATTGCAAAGTGTTTTGTTGTGTTTTTTAAGGCCCAGAACTGCAAACCTTTATGCATATCTATCTATCTATCTATCTATCTATCTATCTATCTATCTATCTAGTGCACAAATAGGTTTATTGTGCATTGGGTTAGCTGCATTATGTCCTAACAGGATCGATTTTGAAAGAATGGGCCATTTTTTCTATCAAATATTACTCCTGTGGCACATCAGAACTGAAGAATTTTGAATTTTAAGCTCTCAAAACTAAGTGAGGTTTCACATGGGTTTGAGAATATGTACTCAAATGGAGAATTCAAAATTATAGAAAAGAGCTACCAGCAATATGGATGGTTATATATTGTTCACTTTGTGAAATAAAAAACTTGTAAATGATGGCCAATAATTATAAGAATCCCATTGACTAGTTACAAATACAGTTTTAGAAAGCAGGACTGAAAATGCAAGTTCTTTCGCTTTGTCTGCTCCTTTTTATGACTGTTGTAATTGTGAAATTCTTTTTCTTTGAATGTTTATTTATAAACTTCTGAATAAGTATTAGCTTGTTCTTCAAAGCATAGATCCAGATCAGAATCTGCATTGTGTTGGATGAGTTAGGTTTCAGTAAATGTGGGATGTCAGGTCATTAAGATCATAAAACTTTGACTTTCAGTTTTGCATTCTTGTTTCCACTGACTAATAAATTACAAGAGGACCTTCTTTCCCCTCTCTGTAAATACAATATCATAGAATCATAATGTAATTTGAGTTGGAAGAGAACTTAAATATCACCTAGTTTCAACCACTTTGTTGTGGGCAGTGACACCTTCCACTAAACAGGTTGCTCAGATGCCCTATGCAGCCTGGTTTTGAACACTTCCAGAGATGGTTTTGAATCATTTCATAGCATTTAGATCCCAAGAAAATGGTAAAAAATTACAGGATAAACATCAACAGCTTTTCATCTGTGGAAGCAGTTTATATAAGGATTTATAAAGTAATTTAGATGAAATGCATTGTGTAACATATCATAGAAAACATGTGTGCAGGTTTGAAGGTAAACCAGCAGGAGAAATGAGCCCGACTCAAGAGAAAGATTACAAGCCAGAGTTACAATTTACTAAAAAGATTACAATAAATACAGTGATACAGAGAAAAAATTTGGTCAACCCACAAGAACCAGATGTGTAACCCAGCACCCTGGGGTAGAAACAGAACAGTGTTTGTTAGCCCCTGTGCTGAGCACCACGTGGTCCCCGAGTGTAATGTAAGAGGAAAGGAAAACCTGTTGGTGAGGATGATGGTCACTGTCTTGTTGAGAGTGGCAGTCACAGTCCCGTTGAGGTTCTGGTCCTCCTCTGGATCTGATGAGTGTTACGAAAGTCCCCAAAATCTGAAGTTTATATGTGCTCAGGTTCAGGTGGGAATAAAATCCTTCATTTTACTAGCTGAAAAATACAGAAAGTCTAGCAGTAATTGCATGCAGTGGTTTTTCTAGATTTTAGTTGCAGAATCTTTTCCTGAGCTCCCATATGAAGTCCTACACAGTAATTATGAAACAGAGACAATAAGAAAGTGAATAGCTGTAAGAATCTTTCCAGGTCTATTATTTATGACTTACTCAAGACATTCTAAAATGAGGTTAGAGAAAAAAAATTAAGATCAGATTCTTGTTACTTAAAATTGGAGAAAACTCATACAGCTATTACTACTAGTCTATGATTATGGATAATTGATCAGAAAATAGCTTTTCTGTATCTTCGGAAAGAACGGAATGCCCTTAATTTCAGGTTTCTTGTTACATGTTTCATAAGACTATGATTCTTTTTAGGGACAGAACCTCATATGTAAGAAATGCTCAATTTTTATGTATTTAGTAGTATTATAAAGTCAGGAATCTGTAGAAAATAAAATAAATTCCAAAAATTAAGCATAGTGTTTATAGTGGATTATTATCAATGGTACCTTTTTCTGTCAGTTGTTAGAGTTTCCTTTTTCTCCTAAGATCTTCAACAAAATGTGTCATGGGAGAAATAATCACCAGCTTTTTTATTGGTTGTAGAATCACACAGTTTGGTGGTTCTGATTCACTACCTCATACCTGACAATGACCTCTTCAGACTTTGGTCAGTCTGACTTTTGAGTTCCCCAATACCTAGTAGAGAGAGAAGCAGTTATGTCTAGGATGGTAATCATTACAATCCTGAGACAATTGTCTATGAGAAATAGGAGGAATCACCTTACAGTTGTCCCTGCCTTACTTAGGTAACTGCAAAGAAAACGTACACAACTAGTACAAACGCAAATACATATGCATTAGGTGAGGTGAATTCACTTGTGGTAGAAGGTTAATAGAAAGATAAATGTAAAGAACATAATTTGTTGAATCCAGATCTTTATGTCTTCAGTAAAAACTTGAATTAATTTTCAGATGAACAGAGATCACAAATTTGCCTGTTTGGTTCATATTTGTCCAGAACGACTGTTCATTTCACTCCAAAACAGTAAGAAATAATCTTGGTTTTTTGTTGAGTTCCACTGTTCTCAGAAGTTACCATATCACTGTGAAATGTAGAACAAGCGAGTCACCCTCCAACTGGCAAATTGAACAAACAAACACTGTACTTCGACACTCTGATAAAGAAACCAGAGTCCTCCCCATGCAGCTGTAAATCTTGGCTTCAATCCCTCTGACTGGCTTTAGCTTGGGCAACAGCTTAGCTTCTGTGTATTACAGTTTCTCTATTGGGGTACACTTCTCCTGTGTGGACATCTGCACATGGATGTTCTCCTGATTTCTATCACTGACAATTTTATAGTCAGGTGTTTCCAGAGGCCACCAAAAAGAGCAGTTCCTGATGATATTGCTACATACCTTTGAAGATTCTTCACCTGTTGGTTGTTGCTGATTACACATTGTTCCTGTTTGCCATGGTTTATTGTACTCATTCTCTTCTCTCTGTATTTGGCTCTTGACGTAGACAAAGCCATGGAACTCCCTTGTCACAAGAAGAAAAAAGTAGCTCATGAGAAACCAGCATTCATCACAATGAAGTCATAGTCATACCACACATTTGATAGATGTGTAAAGGTCAAACCCAGAAACCCAGTCCCCTTGCTTCAGATGTCTATACAGCATCTTTCACGTGTATGTTGTCTTTCATGCTGTTTCATAAATAGCATTATTGTCGGAATTCTACAAAAATTACTATGCTTTCAGAAAGTCTGCCCAGGGGATATCATACGTATCAGTAATCTTGCTTGTGATATATTGCCACCATAGCAGAAAATGCCTAGTGATCAATGAGTCATTACTGCTAAAACTTTCTTTCTGTTGTTTTTATGAAGTAGATGTATCTTGTTTTGCTGTCGGTTCTGTGAGTCAGCTAATTTGTTCCCTTAATATTAATTGGTTCTTTGAAATAATTCCAGCAAATTTGATTCCTTGAACAAATATCAGAACAAATTTCTCCTTTAGAATATTCTTCAGTGAACTCTATAGAAGAATGAACTCATTCCCAATAGAAATACCATTCCACATGACCCACAAATATATAGTGGATCTAACTACTACTTATTTCTAAAGTACCTTTCTGAGTTTCCAATGGTCTGTCATAAACAAGGGCTTTCTGTCACACATACCATTTAACCCCTTTGGTAGTGGAATCCTCATGTCTGAACTGTGATGTCATGATCATCAATGTTTCAACAGATTATGCTTAAACAGTGTCATGTCCGGAATCCACAGTGTTAAATGGAAAAATCCTTAGCTTTAAGTCAGATCTTCTGACTTGTCTTCAGAAACATATATGTGACGGAAAAAACTGCTATTAAAATGCATTCCTTTTTGTAAAAATTAAGTAAATCCTGCAGTAGTGAATGCTTTTTTAAAATGAGAAATAGCCTTCATGTGTTAGATGCACGCCACTACATGTGAAGTAACAAGGTTGACTTCCCTGTGCCTCCATGTAGCAGAGGGCTGAGTAACTTCCAAATGGTGCGGGGTGATGTGGAATGTGTTTGAGATACCTAATTACCTTGAAGAGTGAGCTTGATTAAATACAACAACTATGTAGGCAGGAGGTTACTTTCAAGGATGTGACGGGAAGTTTTCTTTGCTGAGTTTTCCACATAAGGAATTTAAATCATAGGGACTTGACACAGTCTTGCATCTTGGAGGAGACAGACGGTTTTGGTTGCAAGCAAGAGACAAATCTAGTCAGGCATGGAAATATAGGGGAGATTTATCCCTTCCACAATGACAAACAATGATCGTACAAACATGCTAGCTATTCTTTTTACCATTACAACCATGAGACTTTTTTCTCTTATCTGCAGGAAGCCTAAAACACACCTTGAAGAGGTGAATGCTAATTCTCAAAAAATTCAGTTGCCATAAGTTATCTAGGACTCAGGTCCCAATAGCAAAATGTTATCACTTGAGAAATAATAACAAAGAAAAAATGCAATACAAAATTTTAGATATTTCTGTGGCTTGTGGAAGTTAGAGTAATAAATGCTATGAGGCAATTCCCACTAGATTCGGCATTCCAACAGATACATGTATTTAGCACAAAAAAAATGTTTACAGCTTATATCAGCAGGAAGGTCTGCATCACTTGATATTTGACTTGAATGAAAATACATTATAGTTGTATACTGGCACACACAGGTCTGTCCACATATGGTGTCCTCTGAATTTGTTGTGTGGGGGACACATTCACCTGTTTGATGGTCAGGTATTCTTTCAGTTCTTACCTGATTATTTCTGGAGTACTGAGAAGTCTGTTGGGTTGTAATTCAGCAGATAAAATCACTCAGACAAGATGTTCTTGCATGTGGAGCTAAACATCATTGTGTGATGGAATAGTGTCTGACAATTTCAATATGTGAAAAATATGTAAGAGTTATCATTATTTAAAATTTGGATCAATTTTTAATGGTCTAGTGCTACACACTAACATTGTGGTTACCTTTTTGTTGTAGTCTGCCATTCTCTGGTGTAGCACAGAATCCTAAGGTGGCAGAATTTGTTATAACATGCCATGGGATGAAACAAGGCTCTGGAGTCTATTTTTTTCTCCTGTCTCCAGACTTTCTCCTAGACTGCTGCACTGGCAGCCATAACGAATAGTGTGTCAGAGATGCTTCTTCTTTAAACTTAGTCTCTAGTAGATAATTGTCAATAGACCAAGCTGAATGAAATTACATAGAAAAAACACCATGAGTATATAGTTTGCCTGTTCATTTTGACAAAAAGCATTTCAGTAGAGGAAAAAAAAATAAACCACTTCCTGAAAACGTGAAGCATCTTTATTTTGTGATATTGTGGTCTGGCTTCTGTCTCAGAAGGTGAGGTGCATTTAATCTGCTGTGAGCAAGGAACATTCAGAAGAACTATCTGTGTCCTTTCATTGTTCTCAAATTTAATGGATGCTCCTTTCTACTATCTTTGTTAGCTATACTCAACCAATCATGCACAGTTTTCAACTTTATCTAGGAAAGAGAGAAATGTTGACTGCTCAGTAGGCTTCATTTGAATACAATGAACTTCTCAAATAGAGTTTTGAAGACTTCTTAAACCTGTCTGACTCTCTCACTAAGGTATTAATTTTCCGGGTTTACTTCTTGTGGAAATGTTTCTGTATTTTCCATTACTGCTTCATCAAATATGCATTTATGTTAACTTGTTTAATGATGTAGCTCGATTAGGGTAATTGATGTGTTTATTTTTCCACTTACTCAAGACTATGCAATGACAGAATTGTTTTCCTGTTGCAGGTACTTAATCCAAAAATTATTTTAGTGTATGCTGTTTCTTTAGATATTCTTCCATGGGGAAATGGATTGCAATTAGATAATAGCATTCAAAGAAGGAATGCATTTTTAACATAATTTCACAGAAAAGTCCTATCTTTTCTTGTGGTATTTGCTCTCTGGCTTTTTTCCTTTATTTTCTTAATTTTGTTTATGACATGATTTTTCATATACTTGTAGCTGTATATTTAAAAATTATGGCTTAACCATATGGCAAAGGGGAGTTTAGATGACCTATTTAACTTGAATATGTTTTGAAGTATCAGATAATCAGAATCCCTCTTTCAAGGGCAATTCTGTTTTATGAGGGATATCTTTTAATCCATATTGATAAGGAAGCATCAGTACTAACTTTGTAAGCATCACAAATACTTTTGAGGATTTCAGATAACAATGATAATAATAACAAACAATAGTCTGTCAGCTTCTTCATAGATAGGATGGGTCACTATTGTCAGCCCAATAGCTGAGACTTATAAGGGTTATAGGACCCTGTTACAGGGCTAGAATAGGAAGAGGGTTTTTGAAAAAACAGGTCAAACAACAGAGGTGGATATCAGTTCATCTGACAGAATACCTTTGACCCACAGATGGGAGCCATGCTGTGTTGTCTGTCTACTTCTTCTTCACATAACCATAGATGGGTTTAACTGGGGGAAGGAGACTAGAAGCAGCCAGGAGAAGTTTTAAAAATGTAATTAAGATGCAAAAATTTATATGGATTTTTATTCTCTTTATCTATGGGGGTTTTGCATGTTTTGGTTTTGGTTTTGTTTTACGTGGAGACTGTTACAGTGGAAGTTACAGTGGAAATAGGTCCCCAGAGATGAAAAGACGTAGATGTGAATTCAAATTTGGCTTACTGTATTAGCTTATCTGGGGAAATTAGGGAATCACTAGAGTACTCAAAGAATTCTTGAGCTGTGTGGCTAGTGTGAGCTCAACATCTACAGAATGTACCTAAAAGCCATTGTTTTCAAACTCAGGTGTGGTTTGTCCTTGTGTCATGGAAGAGACCCATAAGCAAATTAACCTTGACTGGATAACAATGTAAGGTCAGTTGACAAAAATTACAATGAGAAAATTGCAACTCAATGAAAAAGGGAAGGCTTGTGAGTTGTTCTATAACCTGAAATACAAGAATTCTAGATTGTGTTTGTTATCAGAAATGGAATAAATGTGACCATGTTATAAGCTTTGCACAGCGGAAATATCCCCCATAGTTCTTTCGCCACTTCAGTGAATTACAATTGACTGTCATAGGAGGTTTTTTTAAAAATTCTGCTCCTGTGCAGAAAGATAGGTCTGACAAATGAAACTGCAATTTTGTGGGAAGGAAAATGCAAGAATTGTCAAGGCTGCCTCTCCCATCTCTCCAAAGACCATTCTCTAATCGGCGATCCTATCTGACACTGGGAGATGATTTTGCTGAGGTGTACCATTGATTACCCTGATGAAGAGCTCTGAGGTAGGACAAAAATGGAATAGCATAAGCACACCAAGAAACACCTTCTTATTGAAGGAAGGTAAGCTTTGCCGTGGTCTTACTGTTATGAGCCAAAAAGCAGTGTAATTACTATGCTTTTGTCCTAAGAATTATTTATATTAAAAAATATAAAATTTAACTAGAACTGATGATATCAAGAAAGCAAAACTTTGCCTTTTCTGCTCACGCCTCTTAAAGTAATACACAGATTTTCATTTTGATTAATGTACTAGCAATACCACTTATAGCAGTACCTTGCAAGCTTCCATATTTTGTTTTATAACTTTTCAAAGAATATCAGTCAGATTTTGTCTGAGATAAAATTAGCAATAAATTACTTTTTCTTCACTTAGATAACAATGGAATTTTCTCATTGAAAATAAAAGCTCTGTGGATTATTAAGTGAAAAAAATCTAATATTTTTAGTATCTTTTAAATCAATACTACTCCTCTTTTACATTCCGCATATTCATATAAAATTAATACAGTAAGATACTAATCTCCCATATTTTGCTGGAAGTTAATGGTAGCTCTGCCTTTCTCATGTTTTTATGACTGATACTGAGTCTTATTTTCCCATGTAATTTTCAAAATGTCAAAATAAAACCCCGCAAACCAGTAATTTTTAAATCTGTTTGACATTTTAAATATGGACCTAAACTACAATTTATAATGAAGTTGTTTGTATCAGAGGCAAGACCCAGAGATCAGGTTTATTATGGATTTCATGATGGACCATAGCTCTAAACAAGATGTGCAGGAGTTGTGACAACAGTTGGTCTCCTAAATGACATATGTTTCTATTGCTCTGATGAACTCTTTAACTGCTCACTATATTTGCATACTGAGTGATAGGAATTGGTGATACATATCCCTTCAGGAAGGATGCAACACATTCATATTACACTGAACTGTCTTAAGTCGGGAACAGGATGTGTTGCTAAGGATACAAGAAAAAGCAAAACTCTGCAGCCACTGCTGAGCTGGAAGATTACCTTTATCATCTTAAAGGGAAAACAAGAATATTAATTTTGTTATACAGTTTCGGGGGCCATCCAATTATTTGCTGAAGAAGAAAGACACTTGTTTGACATTTTATATTAAATCCTTTCTGCAGAATAACCCTCTAAAAAAGAAGCTAGAAAAAATGCAAAATTGCCTGAAGTTTGAAACAGCATAACTAAAAAAAAATGTAGTTTTGATTACATTAGTTGTAATAATTACAATAAATCTTACAAAAAATGGTTTAGGCCCTCAAAAACAGCTGTTGCAGTTGTTGGATTTGGAAAAGCTAGAGATTCAACATCAGAAAAATTCCAGTAGCTCCAGTTATTCTGTTCTGGTCTTCATCTCCAGTACAAGAGATCATAAGCTAAATCATGTCTATGAGCATGTTTCTCATGACTAACATTTTTACCTTTGTTTATTGGTTATTTTGGTTTTTTGTTTGTTTTGAGGGTTTTGTTTGTTTGTTTTCCAAATGGTCAGCCTGAATCAAATTGAATTCAGCCAGCACTGAGGGAAGTAGAAAACATAATGACCGTACAATAGCATTTACAAGATCCATGAACATGCAGGCAACTAAGAATCTCCAGTGTTTAAGGAGGCACATGAAAAGGGTATAAATGATGTTCACTTCCTTCAGGTTGTTCCTGTGACTGAAAAGAAGACCAGAAACAAACAAACAAAGAAGATGGACATTATCAGAGTGATGGCACATTAATAGCCCTATCTGATCATGTTAGTAAAGGAATAAACAATCATCAGTCTGTACATTCTGCTGCCTCAGATGTAGATCTCCAGCATGCTTCATAATTGCTTTACATTAAATTATTTATTTTACCATTTGAACTTGAAGTATTGTTTTAGGGACTCTGATCTGGCTCATACTACTAACTGTCTGGTGCTCATGGTATTTTAATTTATATTCTAGCAACATATACATTAACCAAAAATCAGGGAAGCTAAATGCAAAAGAATAGAAATGAAGAATCCTGAATGAAAAAAAAAAAGCCCCAAAATGAAACTGGAGAGAAATGCGTCCAGATAATTTCAGTACCATGAATGCTTCGCATTAACTTTACCATAGAGGAAGAAATCACCTCCTGAAAATTGGAACAGTCATGTTCTCTTCCTACATAATTTGTTTTTAAATCTCTACTGCTCCTAGATAGGTGATCATACTATTGTCCTTGCTTACCAAAACAGTTGAAAGACGTTGAACTTTACAAGCCCATCACTGTCCTGAATTAACTGTTGCCTTAGTTATTCCTCATTTGTATTTATTTACATGATTACTTAGTGTATTTGTGAGAGAAGGGGAAGAATTTCCATATTAAGAGCAGGAAAGGTAATCTTTCTCTGGCAAACAGACCTTAAATAATTTGACTCTGCACAGCTTTTATTTCCAGTACTGTGTGCACAGAAGAGGTCAGCTTAGAGGTCAACTTTGAATTCTGCTTTTAAATAAATCCTAGACCTTTCATGATTCAATATTGTCCAGGAAGTCTGCCAAGTTGGAGAGTTAAAATGTCCATTATATGCTAGTTTTCTTGGGGTTATACAACTAGTTAAAGCTGAGGTGACTTTTACAAGGCTTGGAAATGAAATAACTTTGTTTTTGAAAATGTCACTGCGCTGAAATATTCCTTGGACTCTTAAGGTTCACTTTTATATAAATTCTAGTAGTGTTTCTGGACCCAGGTGAACTGTTATAACCAATTGATGTCATTATTTTGTTTTGAAGACTGTGAGGCAGTTGTATGGGTCAAACTGAAAGTCATCACTATATTAGTCTTGCAAAGGTAATAATTTTAATGCTTTTAATTAGGCGTGACTTCCCCTTGCACATGTCAGCATGTTCCATATTTTGAAAGTATAAGGAGATAAATGAGGAAATGTAATATTTGGAAAGAGACAAAATAAAAGTTCAGAAAAGGCTGGATTCTTTTGTTCTCAAAGAGGTGATTAATTTTTCCATTTTATTATGATGAATTTTTTTTTCTTTATATACTTTCTTGTATTGTAATTCTCATTTTTCATTTGTTCTTGTACTTTTCTTCTTTTCTTATGGATGTTGGGCCACTTCCAAGGGATCCAGACATTTGACAACAAAATTATACTGACAATTATCCTATATTACTACAAGTATAGTTTATCCATTTCAGACATCTAGGGAAATCTAAGGGTTTTTTTTTGTCTATATAATGGAGTTTGATAATAACCATTTTGGTTTACAGAAGTTTATGTAGCGAAAATTAATATAGCAATTATTTGATATTTGTTTATTTCTTTGATGTGCATATATACAGAATTATTTTATTATGAACCTGAGCTTTAATTAGCTTTATAGGGTAGTCCTAATTATATCAAACTGTGTGTCCCAATTCCAAAGCCATTTTAGAATACTCCAACTTAACCAAATTACTCCAAATTACAAAGTCCTCTTTTCAATAAGTAAGGAGATCTAATTTTGTAATATATGAAGAAGGGTAAAGGAATAAAGACACTATATCAGATGAGGATTCAAGAGCTCTTCAAGAAACTGGGAGCCTTTTTTCAAATGACTACAGGAAAAAGCACTCAAAAAATTCCTCTTAACAGAATTTGAAGGTGTACAGGTTTAATACAGAGCATTCAGAATACAAGATGACTCTGTTTTCCCAGCCTCTTTAGACTGCGTTCATTTGGCTTCTAAAATCAAAATTATTGGGTTACAAGAAATGTTTTTGTAAATACACAGGATGTTGAGGGTACAGAGTTCTGCTGTTAAATGCCTGTTTGTTTCAAATCTACTTTTCTTCACACTGGTTAATGCAATTTTGGAGAAGGTATATTGCCAATGTAAAAACCTATTAAATAAAGACCAAAATGGATGAGTGTCTCTCTTAGTCTGGATCTGATTTTGCTGTAGCTTTCTCCCAAGTTGTGAAGAATAGTTCAGCATTCATGTTAAGGAAAGCTAATCCTATTCCACATGCTGTAGCTTTTATTTGGTTTCAGCTGCATTGGCTGTCAGTTTCTTCAGGAATTAATATGCAAACGTTGATGTATCAGATTCACCAGTATCTTTTCCCCATGGTGAATGTTGAGTATCAGCATATTAGTTAGTACATCATGCTCATTTGATTCATGTCTTCTAAATGTTCCGTGGGTTCATTTTTCCAGTAAGCCCTTTGAATATGTACTATTGCATTTGCCTCCACTAGAAGGAACTGACAGGAAAAGGATACTTTATTTCTAAAAGCCTACCCCGTGTAGGGTTTGTTTTAATTACGTTTTTATGTGTAGTGCCTGGGGATGTACGTGTTACAGACACTATAAAAGGGATATTGGATTACAGCGTCAGGAAAACAATGGGAGTTTCATACTGCAGCTGTCTGGAGTCAAATCAGTGCAGTAAGTGGCTGGAACAGTTTGGTTTTGTTATAACCTCTTAAAGCTGCATTAGCACGTATGTGAAAAACATGACAAAGTTGCTTTTGTTTTCACAGAGGATATAAGACAGCAGACTTGTGTCAATGACCCAGTTGTAGTTTCTCATGTGGTGTCTAATTACTGAGCTAATAGAAATCAGTGCAATCAATGACCCCCTTCTGCAATTTTGAACTTACCTTTAGGAACAGGATAAGAAGTAATGAACTCAAATTGTGAAGAAGGATTCTTTGGTTGCATATTGGAAAGACACTTCTAACTCTTCAGAGTGAGTTATATAAGGACATTATGACTATTCTAAAAATATTAGGCAAGATATGCCTCCTGCCTGTTATGGTGTAGAAATATTTTGGTTCAGGATGATGGGTGGGATGATCCTCTGAAATCCCTTTTTTAGCATGAAATGAACATTTTCAGGACAATCTACTAAGATATCCTTTTAAGTTTTTGGTTTGAATTATTGGATTGTGCTATAGAATGTAAGAGATGTGAGTGCAAATCAGAATAAATAAGTAATTTCTATAAGGCAATAAATCAATGACATATATTTCTCCTCAGGGTCTGGGTAGCATTTTATCTCTAATCTTGCGCAAGGGGACACAAGTTTCTAGGGCCTTGAGATTTTCTTTTCAAGAGCAACATCATTCAGAGTCATGTGTGAGTTTTGTTACCTGTACATCTTTATCTTCAAATTTTTAGAGCCATTATTCCCTACAGTTCAACAATACTTAGCAAATATGACTTGATTTTCTGTTAAATAAAAAATCCTGATTTCTGAATTTGGCAATGAGAGAGATGAGTTCCATGAGTTCATCTATTCTATCATGACCACTGTAACTTGCTCCTTAATAAGACGGAAGATATTTACAATTCTTTTTGTTTGTTTTTTCTTAGCAACTAAAGCCTTCCTGGTGTGAGCATGTTTTTCGCTCAGTGAATTTCTTAGTATTTGTACACATTCTCCCAGAGGCTTCTTTTAATAGCCTTTCCTTAATAATCTACAGGTGCTGGTTCTTTAAAATTTCCTCAAGAATTGTTATGTTTTGTTCTAGTTTTGAAACTGTATCTATATAAAGAATCACAGGTGACAACTCAAACCCCCTGGGATATAGGCCTGACTTGGTTTTGTACTTCATAGAATAATAGAATGTTAAGGGTTGTAAGGGACCTTAAAGATCATCTAGTCCCAGCCATCCTTGCCATGGGCAGGGACACCTCCCGCTAGACCAGGCTGCTCAAGGTCTTGTCCAACCTGTCCTTTATCTCTGCCATTTCTGGAGTACCTACAACCTGCCTGGGCAACTTGTTCCAGTGGCTCATTATCCATACAATAAAGAATTTATTTCCAACATTTAGCCTGAATTTCCACTCTTTCAGTTTGTACTCATTACTCCTTGTTCTGCCAATACAGTTTCTGATAAAGAGTCCTTCTCTGGCTTCCCTGTAGGGTCTGTTCAGATACTGAAAGGTTGCTACAGGATCTCCATGCAACTCCTCTTCTTCAAACTGAAGAACCCCAACTTTCTCAGCCTGTCTTTTTTGGGGGAGTGCTCCGGTTCTCTGATGGTCCTTTTGATGCAGCCCAGGATATATTTGGCTTTCTGGACTGCCAGAGCACAGTGCCAGCTCATGTTTTTCATCAATTGTCAGCCCCAAGTCCTTCTCTGCAGGGCTGTTCTCAATCACTTTTCCCCCCAACCTGTAGGTTTTGCCTGGAATTGCTGCAACCCGGATGTAGGATCTTGCACTTCGTTTTGCTGAACTCCATGAGGTTAGCACAGACCCACCTCTCAAGCTTGCTGAGGCCCCTCTGGATGGTATCCCTTCCCTCCAGCATATGCCTGAACCACACAGCTTGGTGTTGTCAGTGAACTTGCTGAGGGTGCCTCAATCCCACTATCAGAACCACTCTGTGTGTGTGTGTGTCTGTGTGAGGGGTGGGACCAGGCCTTCAGCACTAAATGAAAGCTAAAACCTGAGGCTTCTCCCTTCAAATTTAGAGACCATCAAATCAAAGACTCCTATGTGTTGCTCTAGTCCCTGGCAGCCAGAACATGTACAGTGGACACTACTGCAAGATGAAAAAAAATCCAGATACTGTGTTGCATTTTAGCATGACAATAAATTTTTCACATAAATTATTTCACATAAATTATACCACATGCTATGAAATATTGATTCAAAATCAACCTTATTTAAGCAAAAACCCCTGAATATTAGCACAACAATGCAATGCTATAACTCCAGTCACTCTACTAGAAGTTAAGACCAATACTATTCTAGCTCATAAGAAAGCAACTAATTATATTTTTTTAATCAAAACCAAAATATCAGTAGAAATGTAGAATATATTTACACTTTTCATACAGTCTGGGAATAGTACATATGCCACCAATTTTTCAGCGGAAAGGAAATGAATTTCTGTTTTACTTTATCTGCTTTAAGTCACTGTCTTTCTACAAAGTCAAATGAATTTTTGCAGCTTGAGTACTGTAGATTTCATGAGCTAAGTAGGATTATTTCTGTCAAGTATTGCAAAAGACTCAGGCTTCTCCTTATGCATTTCACAGAATTTGTGTTTTGGAATAGTTTTATCTTGGTGTGGGCTTCCCTCACACATGCTGACTAGTAACTTTCATACATTCCGTCCCTATCTGGCTTTCACAGAAACCAGGATATTTTAGCAATGACTCATAATAATTTTTGTCTTTTGTGTTTCTTACTGTCTCAGTGCAAAGAAAGATATTTTTGGTACTTTTTTCCCCTACTGATCTAAAAATGTTGGGCTTTTATTTCCTAATAATTGTGCATAGCATATGGGTACAGGCCACAAAATGCTGTATAATTCATAAAGTCTATGAGACACCCTCTGATGTTCTTATATTTTGAAGATTCTCTTTTATTGGCTCAAAAACTGATTTTTATTGAAGTCATTGTGATAGTTATACCATAGGAATGGCTTCTTCTCAGTCTAAAATCAGCTGTTCCCTTTTACACCTGAATGCGGATTGGAAGAATAAGTCCTATTTTTGCTCAGTCTTTCTGTGTTTCCCCACAATATTTTCTTCATAAATGTATGCAATTACAGGCCCAAACAGCACCACACACTAGCACGTCTTCCCAGACTACTGTTCAGAAGTGTCTGCATTATGTGCTGTGGATAAGTTCTGGTCTGGAGCACAGGAACATCATAACACTACCACCTGCCATAATAAGGGAATGATGTGTGATCATTTCCTTGGCAGTGAAAGTAAGAGCACTGATATGAATTGAGGTAGAGGTATTTACATGTAGTTGTTTTGAGGAGTTCATTGCTTGTCTCTTGGAATCCATTTTAATATTGCAGGAAAATGTATATCAATTTTCCCTCCTTTCTCTCTTTGCACTTGTATTTGATTTTGGATGAGATGGATGCTTTTGGGAGAATAGACTTTGAAACAAGAACCTGCAATACAAGGGTAAGGGGAGTGAGGCACAGTTGTACTCTAAGTAGCTGAATGATCAATGATGGTTATTTTTATATGTTATATTAGCTTATATAAAAGGCAAATCCATATATAGCAAATACTTTTGCTTTAAATTAATGTCACCATTCTCTGTATACTCACTGAGTAACATCTCAGTGACTAGAGGATTTCAGCCTAAATTGACTTATAGCTAAATACTGACAGGTCTGGAAGCTACTATTCTGAGAACCTGTCTGAATTTTGAGTATAGAAATAAGTACTGAAGATTATAAGGCATTAGATTGGTGTTCAAGGAAAATACACATACAATAAAAAATTTTCTATAAGCCAATTGAAGTATTCCTAGTCCGAGACAAAATAACAGAAAAGCTGCTACAGTGTTCAGATGACAAAGGATTAGAATACAATTGATTAGAATACAATTATCACCATAATACTAATTTGATAAAAATAAATCTTGTCAAGCATGACTATTTTTTTTGGAGGGGATATAAGTTAAATTAATAAAAATTATAGCATAGTTGTATTAAATAAGTCTTTATAAGGGTTTAATTCATTATTAAATAGAATCCTATTTTAAAATGTTAGATCAAACATGGGTGAATATTAGGAACTGATGAGTGCATCTCAGAAAACATTGGGGTATTCATCATTGAAAGCGTTATATTTCTTTACCGCATTTCTATCAATGACTTGGAATAATCCCATTCTGGTGTTATTTAAAGGGGTAAAAGAGTAAATCATTTAAAGAATCACTTATGGTAATCACTTGGTAAAGTAGGTCTTTTGAAATAAAAAATGGTTTCGTACATGCAGTCACAATGTCATGAAGCCAGAGATGGGGGCTAGGATCAATATATGTGCAATCTCTAACTGGGAAACTTGAGGAAATTTATAGACAAGTATGTTTATATGAACTCTTGGGATGATTCTGTGTCAACAAATGCAAAAGAAATTTTTGGTTATTTAACTACAAGGACAATGGCAATGACTGTTTGCCTCTGTGTGCATTATTGATGATCCTGATGTTGGAAAAGTGCAGTTCTGTCCTTCACAGATTAAAAAGTGGCAGTATCACAGAAATGATTTCTGAGTTGGATGACTTAAATGTAAAGACCTCAAAAGTAATATTTTATGCTACACTGAATCAGATCAGGTGACCCAGTCCCATTGGACCTTAGCTCTCTCAATATGAATCATTAGCTGTGTCTTATTCCTTGGACTGAAATATAGGGTAGATATGAAGTGCTTTCTCTTGCTGCTCTGACATTTACTACATTTGATTGTACAGAGCAGTGAAGAAAGGTGCATAAGAATGCCAAAGCAAAGCCCTGCTCTTCCCATGGAATCTGGTGGAGATTTTAGTATATCATGAAGTCTTACCCTCAGTCTTGGTGTATTTTTCAGGCCTGTGTATAAATCCGAGGACAGAGAAAGATCATATTAAAACAGCACTGATTTTCAAAATATTTTCTTCAGTTCTGCTTGACGAGATTATAGGGTTTTTTCTAATGGCACTGTAGGCTATTATCTGTAAAAATGCAGTAACTTTTTGATTTTTGAATCCTGTCATCTTAAATTTAAACTCTGTCTCCTAGCAAAAGTAAGCCTTTTTTCATATTTTGATTTTCAAATACAGTTTCAATTTTGTTCAACTTTACTTCATCAGTACAGACTGAGATATTTAAATGGTGTTTTCTGGCTGTTTGCCTGTTGAGTCACCTTTACATCATGACAAGATTTTGTACTCGCCTATAAGGTACAGTCTGCAGTCTGTTGTCAGTCACTTATATCAATGAATGTTGTAATTCTAATTCAGGTTCTTTAGTCTGAAGTCAGCCATGCTACTTAATCTTTTAGAACAGCTACACAATGAAACCTTCTCAGCCTAATGGACTCAGGCATATCTTTTCTTGGCTAATACCCAGAAATTGATTGTTAGTTTCTTTCTTCTTTTGTTCTCCCTTTAACTGAGAGAAGTGCCTTAGAGCAAAAAAACCTCTTTTCCATCCTCAGGTAATGCTTCCTTTATTCCTACCAGATGAACTCCTACAGACCTAGGAACTATACTAAGAACTGCAAGGCGTCATCTTTTTCTCACCGCCAGAAAGTATCCTTTCCTCGCATAGCCTGCAATGCCCAGGAAAATCATAACTATTTTTATCAGTCCCCAGTGTGGTTCTTCAGTTAGGAGCCATTTGCAGGATGAAAGGCATGAAACATATTTCAAAAGGAAGCCAAAATGTTCTTCCTGACAATTAATTTGAGTTAAAGTAGCTCTACTTTAAACTAGAGCAGAGTGTAATATTTGGTGTAATATTTAAGTTTCTCAGTACATCAGAGCTACTTGGAAAGAGCAACAATGATTTTAAGAGACAGACGTATGCAGAGACTATTGCAGAAATTTTGACTGCATGTTACTTAGTGAAGCCAAGTGTGTGATTCTTGCATCTTTTGCAATGAAAAGCTATGCCTTTGACCTTTGTTCCTCCTTCCACTGGAACCTATTTCTAATGCACTACAGAGTGAGCACTTTCCTCTATTAGAATCACCCCCTCACCACTATTAAAATGACTGATGGAGTTTTTTCCTCTTTTTCATCTGTCTTCATAACTCATGTTAATTCTTTCCATATATTTAGCCCTAATTTATGTATCAATGCTTAGAGGTATACATAAAAATTGAAAGCTGAAGGGGAAAACATGTATCTCCAAGTTCCAGTTTATCTATGTTTGAGTCCATGAGTACCTAATTTGACCACCAAGATTTTCCTTACAAAACTGCAAAGTGTCTGTGTGGCTCCTAATAAGTATACACATGAGGACCTCTAGATTTGCCTGTGGTAAGAAATTTTGTGTCTGGCTTCTATACAGCTCTTAGACATAGACTACACTCATCTAGTTCAACATAGTGCCAGGAGAAGTGACCATCTTTTTTCTTAAGACTCATGATTGGACTACTTACTGTGGATGTGTGAGGCTGAATTACAACTCAGTCTGTCTCTAAAAAGACTGAGGATTATGTTTTCTACTTAGAATTATTCCCTATCTCTATGATTAATAGGACGTTTGAGTTTAAATAAGACAAGAAACACAAGAAAGATATCAACCTATTGCAACAAGCCCAGAGGAGAGCACTAAGTTGATCAGAGGGCTGGAGCATATATTCTGTGAGGACAGCTGAAAGAGTTGGGACTGTTTGGTGTGGAGAAGAGAAGGCTTGGGAGAGCCCTTATTGCAGCCTTGCAGTACTTAAAGGGAGCCTACAAGAAGCTGGAGAGCGACTTTTTATAGGGGTGTGAAGTAATACAGGACAAGGGGGAATGGCCTTAAGCTGAAGGAGAGTAGGTTTAGACTAGATATTAGGAAGAAATTCTTTACTGTGAAGGTGGTGAGGAACTGGAATATGTTGCCCAGGGAAGTTATGTATGCCCCGTCCTCAGAGGTGTTCAAGGCTAGGTTGGATGGGGATGTGAATAATCTCATCCAGTGGAAGGTGACCTTGCCCATGGAACTAGACAATTTTCAAAGTCCCTTCCAACCCAAACCATTCTAGGATGACTTTATCTCTAATTCCTTCTTGCTCCTTCTCATGAAATAAAGGAACATAAATAAGTAAGGAGGCCTCTTTCATCCTTCTCACCTTTTAGTGCCACAAGCACTTGATGACAAAAATACTGTTTCATCAGCTGAAGCAACTTCTGAAGCCTAAGAGATGCAAAGTGCATGTCTAGATCCTTACTTAACTCTTTTAAGTTAAAACCAGTCTCCACATTTGATCCTAAAACTTATGTATGATTTTTATTTAATTATCCAACAAAAAATGTAGAACTGAGGAAGGAAATATGACAGTTTCATCAGCTTTTCTTTCTGCCTGGGGCCTCCTGGAAATGGCAATAGTACACTGCGATAATATATAGAATTTTACAGAAATTTAGACAAAAGGGTCTAAATTTGGAGCTTATCTGATCCATCCTCCTGGTCACTGTTTGAATCAAGTTGTATTTCTCCAGTAACAGAAGATGACTCAGGTTGTTTCAGCATGAGTTTCAGTTGATAGTAATAGGGAAAAAGTATAATTGGAGGTGGATTTGGATTCCTTATATAAAAAGTGATTAATCAATTAACTGAGGTGATTTTTCATGAACTAAATGAAAGAGGAATACTATGAACTCTAATGTTTTGTGTCGCAAACAGAGCCAGTGAACTGTGACTCCAGTGGTTTGCTGGCCTTCCCAGTTCTTGAAATTTTTCCCTCTTGATGACTGTAGACTCCAACATCCCTGTCCTGAGACTGCTGAGCTGTAACACTATCACTTCTCCATGCCTCAGCTGTTCATAGCTTGTTTCTTCCTTCATTGTGAAAACATAGTGACTGAACCGTTGCTAGGCAAACAAATTAATAGAGGAGTTTTGTAACTTAAATACATATGCTTCCATGATAGCTTTGTAGAGGGTAATATTCTGTTACCCTGTTCTGTTATTCTTAAAAACTACTGTTCTTACTTTAAATTTGTAGAGAAAATGCACACAGTTACTTGAATTAGTTTGAAACTGGGTATATCTAGAAGTTTTCACATGAAAACAAGAAATACATTATTTATTGTAATGTTTCCATTATTTTTTTCTACATTTTTTTACACCTTTGTTTACAAGAGTCATGCCAGGTATAAATTGAAAAGTAATCTGCTCCAAGATAGCTCTAAAGCAATCAAGTTTCTATTGTATTAATGTAATTTAAAGTCTACCTATTTTGGAACACTAATTTTTGTTTTGAATGGCTAATATTGATCAGTGACATCTCAATGACATTTGTAGATTTTCATGCTTGAATTACTATTTAACAAGTGGCTATTCAAATTCATCTGAATTGAATATATTTCCCATTTTGCGGTGTATTATTCCTTGAAAAGAGAAATGTCATATATCCATCTGGAGTTGGAAAAGAAGATAACTGAGGTGTTCTTTCTCTCTGTTTTTCTTCAGAAATAGTAAGCAAAAATATGTTAAATGACTTACAGATGAGATGAAACAAACCATATGGTCAAAAAAAAAGATCTATGATTCTCTGGAGTTCTTTTCAAATGTAAATATGTGCATAGCCTCCAGGTCTTGTTCTGCAGCTTCTCAGGTCTCCTCTAGACATCAATTTACTAAAGTAGAAATTCTATTTCATAGCATAGATTCTTTGGTGTCTGTTAATTTGTAAGAGAGAATCAGCCTTCTTTAAGAGGCATATGACAAGCAAGATATTTTTCCTTACCTCAATCTGACAAAATGTCTTTTACTAAATTTCCTAATTCTTTACATAACAATTATTCTTATTTCAGAGATGAGTGTGTGGTGTGGCAAACTTTTGTGGTAAAAATGCACTAACTAATTGAAATGATGTCTCAAGTTTAATTTTATTCCTTAATCAGTTTCTGTGGCAGACCTGAGAGCCATGCATACATGTGCTTGTGTGCCCACACCCATACAGACTTACACATCCAAGGCACCAAATAAATTAGTTTAATTTTTAAGAATTTCAAAGTTAAATTTGGGATTGTCAAGGTCTTGTATTCTAAAGTCACTGGAGCAAATCACCAATGAAACCTAGGGAGCTGTAAAATACTTTCTAAATAAAAGTTGCTTGGTTCTGTAATAAGAGTCCTGGACAGGAAAGACTGCTTGTATAGGGGGTACCATTGTTATTGTGTTTGGGGTCCTTGGAAGAAGAACATTCAGAGAATGGTTTGTACATTTTTTTCCATATCATCACAATGTACATACAAATGACAGAAAGACAAAATGAAGCACTGTCATCACTGTCTTTATTTAACAGGTGGTAACTACTACCGATGAGTGGACAGCTTTCACAACTGTGAATATTAAGTTTTCTCTAATTTATTTGAATCTTCAATTCTGAAATATTTAATTTTTCTGGGAAAATAAAGAACGTTGATGTTCGCACTTTCAGAGATAGTTAGATTTCTTTTGCCTCCAGGTAGCTGTATGTACGTTAGTATGCTGAGACAATTAGGTAATAAAATCCAGTAAGTCATCTGAATGGAGTGCAACTTCACATTTGTCAGTGGCTTTTATGCGAATTTTGGTATTTACTACTACTAACACACATTACTATTGTTGCCCAAGTGTATTATACTCTCAATTTCTTTAAGTTTTGGGTTGCACAATAAAACAAGTATTGCTGTATTAAGGCCTGTGTTCAGTAAGTTTTGAAGCCTGTAGTGGTTTTAGTTTAC
>WBMV01006018.1:0-12281 GCA_013396655.1 Campylorhamphus procurvoides
GTGTTCCCTCCACGGTCAAGGCAGTGTTCTCTTCACATACCAGCTGCCACTCGCTCTTCTTTTCAGGACGTACAGCAGCAACGTCATTTGTAGAGAAATGGAAGTGTTGATAACAGCCAGGGCTGAAAAGAATGGTGCACGCCAAGTCTTGCAACAAGCTCTGTGCACAATTTTCTCTGGGTGAAGTGCAGTGCAAGAGGCTTTTGGCTTTGCAGGCACACTGTGAGAATGACAGAATGTAGATAGAGAAAGACCTGTGAAGGAAAGTGCAGGGCACTGGACTCCTGCCACAGAAGCACTTGGCTAGTTGCTTGAGTTCTCCCACGTGTTTCCTTGTGAGAAGCATTCTCCTTAGAAAACCCCCCTTCGCAGGGAGGTGCTGAGAATGAAAGTTTGCTCTGTGTTCCAAGTAATTCAGTGAGGAAAAAAAAGTGTGGTGCCGCTGCCTTCTGGTGTTGCCCTGTGGTGCTGCTGCCCTCCCGTGTGACCCTGTGTGCTGCCAGCCCTGCCAGTCTGCCAGAGTGAAGCATTAGCTGCAGTCCAGACTGGCTGGGAACTGAGGGGCAGTGAAGCATCTCCCTGTGAGATCTGTGAGATTTCCTTGGCGTTTGGCTATTTTCCATCCAATGGCACACTGGAAAGATAAAATTAAGATTAGGAAAAAAAGTTCAATATTCAGAATAGGCTTCTTTTCCAAATGCTGTGTTAAGGCTTGACAAATGTGGCTCTGTTAATTTACACAGGTCCTGATGGAGAGAAGGCCTGGCCAAAGAAATACCCATTTTGTGGAGGAGTATTCCAGTCACCTGTCGACTTCCACGAGGATATTCTCCAGTATGACTCTAATCTCTTGCCTTTGGAATTCATAGGCTATAATGTGCCCTCCACTGACCATTTTACACTGACCAATAATGGTCATTCAGGTAAGGAAGTTCAATGACAACAAGGAATTGTGATGGGAAGAGTTGCAGGAACTCATGGGGGTTTTACTTCATGATTGAACTCCTTCGATTATCAGATGAAATTAAGGTGTGTTGATAACATCAGCATGCCTACCTCTACAGAACAGACATGGGAAACTTGGGAATGCAAGTACAAGTGGGTTAACACTAGGCAGAATTGGAAATGAACAGTTTTTAAATAAACTCTAGGCATGCCAGGATTAACTCCTGAGCTTTTCTTATTACTTTGGTTGTGGTGCTCCGAAACAGAAACAGACTTTTTGATTCCCTTAAAAGAGAGAAACAGATAAAATATGGGTGTAATGCGTCTAATCAAAGCAGCTCAACTGAATTGCACAGGCAGGGGGGAAAGGAAAAAAAAATAGAGGAACACCATTCCATTCCTTTGACTTCAGACAGAAACCTCTTTAGGGTAAGATTAGAAAGGTAGGAAGAGAGAATAATAATTAGAAATCGCTTACAAATGTGCCCTCCCCACTCTAGCACTAAACCCAAGTGTCAGTACAGCAGGTAACAGCAGAGATGATGCAGCCTCATAAAGGTCTACTTTATTGACACAATGTACAATACCAGTTAATCCCACCATTTTCCATTCCTTCCTGAAACATTTGAAGACATAGAAACAAGAAGTTAGAAAGTCCTCCTTCTTTATGTCCTCCCCTCTTGAATTAGCATCAAAATAACCTGTGTTATAGAAAGGCCTCTGCTCTGCTTTGGCTTGATTGGTTAAAAGATTCCAAACATGCAAAAATCTCTTTTTCTCTCATTCTTTCTGTGAGGTAGATCTGCTCTACTGAACATCATAAGCCCGTTCTTCAGTAAGGGCCAACCTCCCAGGACATGATTCCTGATTTTCCCCTGGATCCGTTCCAAGCCAGGTAGCTTCAGACCAGGAATGGCTGGAACACCTTTTCCCTGTTAACCCTCTTTTTTAAAGTCCTTGGGTTTGAGTGCAAGACTGCACTGTCACAGGTGAATGCACTGGGCTGAGGTAGTGACAAGCAATAGGCAGAGAAGAAAACATTGTCATTGTGGATTTTAAAGGTGCCAGAGTGCAGAAGACAAAAGAACAACACTGAGAGCCTCACATAATAGTCACTCAGGTAAAGGCAAATTCTTTGTAGAGCCTTTGTCACTGTCCTTGTCAGATCTCACAGTGCCATCGTCAGATCTTGCCCCTAAAACATGAATTTAACTACTTCCTAATGAAAGACAAGATAGAAACATGTCCCCTCTCAGTTAAAAATTGGAACCTATTCCTAAGGTCAGTACCCTCCTAGAAAGCGAGGGAGATGCAGCCTACGCTGGAAACATCACTTAGATAAAAACTAATTGCTCTGAGTAATAAAAGTGAGGCTCTGTTGGAGTGATCACTACATCATCTGCTGCTACCTTCCCTTTCAGCTGAAGAGGAAATCAGTAGGATGCTCAGTATTGTGCTGTCAGTCATTCCTGCCTTTAATTAATGTGCTTCAGCAACCAGATTGAAAACAGCACAACTCTACACGAGCTTCTTAGGACCAGCATAAAAATACATGGGCTAGCAGCTGTTCCTTCACGGAGGTTTTGAGCCTGGTTTGCCCTGAACAATCTTTCTGGGACACTCCACAAACAGATTGCATTCACACCAGGAAGTAATAAAGAAAAAATGCAAAGAAATTGAGCTGTTCCTGACACAAACTGCTGCTTTACAGAGTACCAAAAGTCTCAAGTGAACAACTGAGAAGTTTCTGAGTTGAGAGTTCCTTCTGTCATTTCTACACCAAAAACCCCCAAAGCCATCCTGTCTTCCCCACTGGAGAGCATGAGTGAGCAGAAGGGAGGGTGGTGCAAACAAAGGTCTCTCTCCAGCATGTCAAGAGGGGAAATGCCTATTCTTACAGCCTGGGATTGTTTTGTTGCTTGACAGCAGTGTTCTGGGTTTGGGGAGCAGCCACAAGAGAGGGAAGTTTGTTTGCTCTTAAAAGAAGATTAAGAGGCAGAGGAGTTTACTATAACAGGAGATAAAAGATACCATGATAAATATTAATTTATTAAGCAATTTTCAGCTATTATAAGAGGATTGAAAGAAGGCACATGAACGCAAGCTTTGCTTTGACATATCAATAATTGTCTCTTCAATAAATCCAAGATAAATTTTCATTCTATAGGGAGAAGAAAGATTTCCATTAGCAACAATTCCCACATTCAATTCCTTTATTTAAAAGAATAGAAGAAGAGTGTGTTCTAAATTCTCCTGATTTACCTAGAAAGGGCTAAAGAGAACTGCAGCGTTTATCTCCCACCACTGACTGAGATGGGCTTGAGTTAAGAAGCTGCTTTGCTCTTGCCCCATACTTAACACACTTAGACACAGTGTTTTCACTTCTCCTGTTCTTGAGAGCTGTGGTGTCATTTGGTCCCGTCTGCATTTGGCTTCCAGTGAAAATGTACCTGTCACCTACGATGTACCTGAGAAACCTGCCCTTCGAGTACGCGGCGTCGCAGCTCCACCTGCACTGGGGGAACCGCAACAAGTCCGAGGGCTCCGAGCACACCGTGGCTGGGAAGCACTTTGCAGCAGAGGTAGGACAAGCTCAGGGCAGACAGAGGGACAAAGAGGTCCCAAGAGTTCTTGGATATGTGGCTGTAAAAGGTTCTGAGACCTGGCTGTGTACTGGAAAATGGATTGTGCACCACAGAGAAGGTGGACTCTGGTGCACTGTCACTGAGTCAGGGAGTTAGAATTTAGGCTCTAACTCAGAGCTGGCACCAGGTGGCTTGAGTCATTTGGAGAATATTGCTAAATACCTTGGTTCTTCTCTTTACACCAGGTGTATCTTTTAGCTGCCTGACATGCTGCTTTGGTTGTCTTTACTCTCCTTCTTCTACAAGTGAAGAACTACCTGTTATCTTTTTGAATCCTAAATGATGGATTTGGGAATAGACTTTGATAAGAATCACCACTCAGATATTTACCTCAAAATTATTAAAAGAGAAATCAGTCAGAATAATTTGCTTGCATAACAGCACTTCAGGAATCCATTTCTTCTCTAGTTACATTTAACACTGAGTTTTGCCTTTTAAATATTGAAGTGTTAAGGTGGTTTTCTTCAGAAAGATTTACTAGTGTTACACTCAAGATGCCTTGAAGCTGGAGTCATTGATCCTCTCTCCCCCTCATTATGGCAGTGAGGGGCGTGTGTAACTCAGGTGCAGTGCCGTGTGCCGCCGGCGACAAAGGAACGGTCCACAGCCACGTTGGAGGGTGAAAAAAACTGGAACACTTTATTAGGGGACGCATGAGAACGATATAGGGTTTGGGGAGAGGCTTGGAAACTGGGAGNTGCAGCACAGTGGGAGTCCCAGGACCTTTGGCTTTTCTCTGAAAAGATCACCAAGAAATCACTTGAAGGACCCCCTGTATTTTCTTACCTTAAGTTGCCAACACCGGTCCTTTTTGGCTGGGACACAGAAATGTGAGCATGACCCAGATGGTCCTGTAACAAAGCATTTTCTTCTTTGCAGCTACATATTGTGCATTACAACTCTGAGAAATACCCAGATGTAACAACAGCAATGGACAAAACGGATGGACTGGCAGTTCTGGCCGTTCTCCTTGAGGTAGGATGCAGGATCTTTGGGGTTTTTGTTGTTCAGACTATGCTTTCAATCATTAAGTCATCAGAGACAATGTACAAGGTTACCTAGGTTACTTAGCAGTCTGAATGAAGGTTCTTCCCTTTCTCTTTCAGACAAAAAAAGGGTCAGTTTCCAGTAGCACATATAAAAACAGGAATGAATTTTAAGAAAAGAGGAATTCTGAATATTTCCTTGTGTTTTTCCATAAATTAACTCCAGCTATGTTAAATCCATTTTTGCATTCCTTTACAAGCTGATGATTGGCAGAGTTTATCAGAGGAGGCAACAATGAATTCCCAGCTTGAGAGCCTGCTGTAGCACGAAGCAGTTCTGATGGAGCAGAGGCACAGGCAGAAACAATCCTGCCTTTGACCACCACATGTCATTAAGATTTGACGACAATCTTCATGCTGCTAACTTCCCATCTTTGAATCACAGTTTAGAGTAAACAAGTATATTCAGTGACCTTTTTAAGAGGACAGGACAGCTTTCCAATTTTCCTCTCTAAAGCCCCACAAGCAAAGATAATAATAACTTTAAACAGAATTTTGTAGTAGCTTGTACATATGTCTCCTTTTTCTTGAAGATTAAAACTCCTGTCTTAGTTCAAAGGAGAACTAAGATATCTATGTTGGCCAATAAATAATCACTCTTCTTTAAATTAGAGAACAGAACTTTAATTCGAAACAATATATGTAAAGGAAAGGATAAGAGTTCTTAACCACAACAAATATATATATATATACACAACAGCAGTCCGCAACAAACCCCTCCACCCCCAAGTAACTAGGCAAAATAGTCTAAAAGGTCCTCTTGGCTACTCCCCAAAAAGGGAAAATGCAACTATATCCACGGAGAGCAGGTGGCGCTGTCGCGCCTGCCCGGCTGGGCTCTCTGACCTGTTGGTGCAGATGATGGCTGTGGTCTGGTTAGGAGTGATGGTTGCAGTCTGATCAAGAGTAGTGGCTTCCTCCTGTCGAGGTCCTGCTGCTCCTCTGGATCCAACGAGTTCCCTAAGGTCTTCTGGACCCCGTTTATGTACCCTCAGGGAGCACCCAGTCCCTCCCCCAGGGCGGCGCCTCACACAATGGGCGATTAGCTCTGTGAGTCATAGGGTGTTGTTGAACCGTTGATGGCCCATTAGCAGCCACACTCCCTCAGGCTGGGTGTGAAGGTGCTAACGACTTCCTGACTTCATTGTCCATTGTTCTTGGGGAATGAATAGAGGGTGTAGAATACATAGCTTTAATCACCCCCACACAGTGATAACTAGTCCCTCCTGCTGAACTAGGACAACTCCTCAAAAAGGAAACTGTAAAGACAAGTTTTAAGTGTGAGGATTTTCTGAAAAACCAAAACCCCATGATTTCACATTTCCATCAAAAGAGTGAAAATGTTCTAGTTAGCAGAAAAAGCTCTCGTTAGTATTATCCCAGCTCGTTTCCCAGCAGCTCAAAGGCATCCCTGTGCCTCTGAGGGCAGGGACAATTTTCTGAGTTAGTAATACCTGGGAGCATCCCTGTGCCTCTGTGGGAAAGGATAATATTCTGATTTACAAAAGCACCTGGGAGCATCCCTGTGCCTCTGAGGGCAGGGATAATGTTCTGATTTATAAAAGCATCTGGGAGCATAGCTGTGCCTCTGAGGGCAGTGAATATGCTCTGAGTTATTAAAGCACCTCTGTTCTTCTGGCACATGAATACCTTGGCAGTGGAGCACTTGTACTATGCAGGCCCCCCAGTACTGCTGCCTGCTGTGTTCATTCAGGCTCACCTTGAGGCTGTTGTTAATGGTGTGATCATTACAGACCGGACCCTTCAACCCATCCTATGAGAAGATCTTCAGGCACTTCAGGAGTGTGAAGTACAAGGGTGAGTGGCTGCATCAGATGGAGAATGGTTGAGAGCAGTTGTCACCCTGAGGGGCATAGAGCTAGCTGAAGAATGGCCAGAGATCCCAAGCAAACCTGTCACAAACCATGAGACAGTTCCAAATGCAGAGCATTTCCGGCAGCAGTGTATGGCTGGCAGGAACCAGGTGCTCCTTACTGGGCCTTATTTCTTCCACGTGGCAGGTTTTAGTTAATATGGCCACAGTTTAACAGCATTCAGATTTGGCATCTAAGAAAAGATTTGTACATAGGAAACCTAAACCCCTGTATTCCGTATTACACTGGGACTCTCTCTCTGCTGAAAGGTGTTTTTCTTAGACTACACCAATACCATGCTACTAACTGAAAAGCAAATTCACTTCAGTGGTGCACTACCTGTGTAGGAATGCTGCAGCATTTAATAAGAATCTCCTTTTTCAGATCAGATCGTCCAAGTCCCTGGTTTCAATGTCCAAGAGCTGCTTCCCAACAGGCTGGATGAGTTTTATCGTTATGAAGGATCCCTGACAACTCCTCCCTGCTATCCCAGTGTTCTCTGGACAGTGTTCAGACACCCTGTGAGAATTTCCCAGGAGCAGGCAAGTTCCAATAGAGCACATTTTTTCCTGTCTGGTGTCAGCTAAAGGACAGTAAGTGCATATTCTCATTCCCTGGATTTCCTTTCTCTTCCTGTAACACTGAAAGGTGATTATTGTTAAGAACCTTCCACAGCCAAGAGCTGACATAAATCCAGATCCCCATCTGTGTGTCATTAACTTATTTTCAGTTGACCAGAACAAATAAATGACAGAAGGGAGCAACATAGCAATTGGTACAGTATCAGCTGAAAAATCTCGCAGTTAAGGGAGATTAATTTCTGTTTTCACTATGTACTTACTCCCTGCTTTAAGTCTTTCCATAACTTACTTGCAGATTGCTTTGTTCAGGCTCCATGTCTGAACTCTACTTACCAAGTATTTTAGTGCTACTGTGATCCTGACTGACTTATGTGTGGCAGGTTGGGTAGATGTTGTTTCTAAAAACCATGTGATATGTTATTTGTCAGTCTTGAAACCCCTAGTGCTTCTCCCAGCTTAAATTTTTTTGTGCTCATCTAATAAACTTCTTTTGTTTTTAGGTGGCCACTTCCATAGACTATAAACTCACAATCACTATCTTCTGATTCACCTAATTATAGACACAGAGGGGGAACGTTATATTACCAAAATTTCTGATCAAAATACTGCATGTTCCTTGTTATGAGAATCCATTCTTACCTTTGTCCAGATCGTGTCTTTACCAAAGTAAAGAGTTCTTTCACAAAGTAACTTTTATTGCTGTTCAGGATTTAGACTGTGCATGCTGAAAAAGGCCACCATGTTTACTCCCCTCCAGTTCTTCTGGGAGATAATCAGTAGGCAGGATTAGTTTTATCAGGATGTAAACAAAACACAGGTATTTGGAGAGGCCACACTCTTTACACATTGTCCTGTATTTGGGCCACATAAGATCTAAGTATTACTTACTGTGTGCTCTCCCCTTTAAGCACCTCTTAGATTTCAAACACACTCCCAGTGATGGCACACTGGCATTGATCTCTCTGTGTTCTGGGAGCTGAACAGCTGCTTCCCTTTATAGCTCCTGGCCCTGGAAACAGCCATGTACTGCACAGAGAGGGATGACCCAGAACCCCTGGAAATGGTGGATAACTTCAGGAATGTGCAGGAGTTTCACGAAAGGCTGGTTTTTATCTCCTTCCGTGAAGGTAAGTCATGTGAATGCTTCTGTGCACAGCCATTTGAAACACTGAGGAGGCAGTCCTGCTGCACTGTACTCCTGCACAAATACAGCAATCTCATTTTCCAGCACATCTTTTGTTCTCTTTTCTTCCCTTACTGCATTGTTGCACGGGCAGCTGTACAAGAATAAGGAATTCAGAGAATAGATAAGAATTTTTTTCCCCACAAAGGGTATAAAGACCCACAACCCTTGTGATCAAAGGCAAGGAGATGAAAGAAGGAAGACACGACTGCCTTATCGTGCTTATTAGCAGAAGTGTTCGCTGTCGCTGCAAATACTAAACACTCCACAGATGAGCTGTTGCTTCAACTGGCCTTGTCTCACCAGTGACATTGGCTGTTCTCAGCAATGCCAGCCTGGGCTTTGTGCAGACCACACATTTAAAGGGAAGCCCAACTTCACCTTTCAGGGACACTATTTTTGGGGATTCATGTGGAATCAGAAGAGGTCCTTGAGGAGTTCAAATTTGACAAATCAATATAAATCATTACACTGGATTATATAATCCAATGTGACAAAGTAAAAAAAAGGCATCTTATGGGGAAGAACTGATTTAAAATCTTAACTATGCAGTGTTACACAATGACAGTGCATAGGTTTGAGGGGGTTTTGCACACAATCTCCACCTGTAGTGAGGAGTTGAGCTGTACCCCACAGCAAGGCATTTGGGGATATTGCTTGTGCAAAGTGTATTATTCTGAATTCTTTGTTGTCTTGCAAACAAATACTCTCAAGCATCTGTGAAACTGGCACATACACTGAAGGCACATGAATCTAGGCAAGCCCCGATGCTCTTTGAAATTGAGAGTAAAGTATTTCTAAAAGAAAAAGCAGACTTCACAAAAAAGATTGGCCAAGCAGTAAACTTTTTAGATGAATAGAATCTGTTAGGACATCGTTTCAACTTTGCCTGCCAGTTTCTGTTTCTTCAGCGTTTAGATGAAAGACCAGGAAACACAGGAGTTGTGTCTCTTGGGAAATGTAACACAGCAGCCACGGCAGGGACACTTCACTCAGGCACAGTGCACTAAATGGCCTTGCAACTGCCCTCTGCAGACAGACCGTCTCATTATGTATCTCTTCTGATGTAAAGCTATACGGGACAAGAGTGAAAATTAGAGATCAGCCAAAAAAAAAAATCCAAAACCCAAAGAGATAAAACATTTATCTGTCATTATATATCTCTTCTAATTTAAAGCTATATGAGACAAAAGTGAAAATTAGAGATCGGCCAAAAACAAAACCTCAAAAACCAAAGAGATAAAACATTTATCTGAAATCAGAGATGATTTAGATTTGTCCCCAAAAGTTGGCTGATCTCTTTGTCAGTTTACCTGCAACAGAACTCCCAGCCAGAGCTGTGTGGAGCATCAGCAGCCTTTGGCCCTTCCTTGAATCAAATCTCCATCTTTGAGCTAAAACCCAGAGACAATTTCAGATGTCCTCCTGTGGCTGGGGACCATTTCAGTTCTCATGGAAACATTTTAAAATCTTTCTAAAGCTTCCTGTAAGGGGAACATAATTCTACCATGAAGTTTCTTTCAAGTGTCTTCTCTGGAATTATTGCACATAACTAGTAATTATTTAAATAAGTATGTCAATGCTACTGTCCTATCTACTTATGAACATTTCTTTCATTGAGTTCTAATTATTTAGATACTCAGTTCTCTGTATTTTTACTGGTGTAAAAAATATTTAACATGTTATGAGCTGACTATATGGCTTGAACCAAAAGCCATGACCCCTCATTCTTCAGTTCTGCATTAAATCTCTTTATTTCCTAATCTCCAGAACTCCAATGGCAAAGGTACATGTCCTTAACCGCTGCCTCTCCTGACTTTTATTTGATTTACCATTCCATTTGCAGTTAACACAGGAGGGTGGGTCCACAGGAGAAGCCTAATGGACCAGGAGTATAAAGAAGGGCAGGTTACTGTTGCAGAGTTTTCAGTGTAGTTAAAGGGTCCAAACTACCTCAGTTCTGGTTCTGTTCACTCAGCAGAGAGCTACTGATGAGAAAAGCAACTATTTTGACTTGTAGCACATCCTGGTGGCAGTGATTTAAGAAGAGATGGGAGAGTTCCCAGTCTTGAGGTGCAGAGAAACAGCAAAACATATCCTTTTGTTTAAGTAGGATCTGAAGATATTTCATGCAATGAGTAAAGCCATCACTGAATGACTGAGGTTTTTACTGAGTATCTTGAAAGGGGCTCAGGTTCTCAAGGACCCTTCTGTCTGTGCACAGCTTCCAGTTTGTAAATAAAGCCTACACAAGTGGCTTTCCCCAAAAACAGATGAGCAGTGTTCTCCCAGTCTCGCTGTGGAAGCCAGGAATGCATTCCTTCTGGATACCTCAAAACTCAAGCATGTTGATGTTACAGTGCTAAGCAGTGCAAGAACCCACACACGTTCTTTCCAGGCAGGCAGCTGAAGTGTTTTGCTGCATCTATTGTCATGTCTCCATTTGCATTCTTGCTAGGTATTATCATGTTTCCCATTATTAGCAGCAGGGAGCTACATATTTAAGTCTAAACTAGTTCAGTTGCATCTTTTTTCTGTTTAAAACTACTATTTCCACTCATGAATTACAGCTGAGAGAAGTCGCTCTGATCAAATGTATTTCAACTGTTTATTGTTTGAAGCTCAGTTTCAAGGTCTGACTAAAACAAAGACTAAAACTGAGTACTGTTGGCTGCCAAAATTTTGTATCGCTCACGTGTTAACAAAAAAATCAGATTTCTCCCTTTCTGAAAGATCACAAATACCCTTCTGCTATGCATGAAGAGTCTCTACAGTCTCTGCCCACTTGTAGCTCTCTGCATTGAGCAATAACCTCAATCTTACTGCCTCAAAGTAAAAATTAAGTAAGAGAGCAACCTCCCTACCAATCCATCAGCTAGGAAAACAGATTTATTTGTACTGTGTTGACAACAAGTGGAAACCTTGTGTCTTGACTGTAATATGACTCGGTGTTAGACAAGTTATTTCTGTGACTCTATAGATCTCACACCCAGTTCATACAAAAATCACACTTTGGATTTTGCTGGTTCTGTTCCTTGACTACTCATTGTACACTATATAAAGCCCAGTCATAATATTCTATTTATCTTCGAGCCTTTATCGAGTCCTTATGCCACCACTTGCAGAGTATGGTCATAGAACAATGCCTCAATTTAATCTCATTTCAAATGAGAATTGCAGTAGGAGCTCTCTTGGTGTTAGATTCTAAATAAAATACATAAGAAAATTACAATTTTACCATATCATCAGCAATCCTCAGCAGCCCCACGATTGATATAGAGACTGCTATTGGTTGCACAAACAATATTTCAAGTAAACTAAAAGATGACTGGACAGTGAAGGAGAGAAAGAGCTGGTGTGTGCCAGTCTTTTCTGCTTTTGTGGATTGGCCAGCTAGAAGAATGCCTTCAAACCTCTTCTCAGCTCAGGCTACGTACAATGATTTTAACCAACAGAACCAGCAAATACAGCTGCCAAGTCTCTGAGGCTAAGACTTCACCTGCAGGGTCCTTCTTAGATCTCGGCACAGTCAACAAAAAAAAGGCAAAAAATGCTATAGCAGTGCCACTGCAGAACAATTCCTGAATCACACAACTTCCAGAGCGAGCAGCTGCCTTACAATTAAGGCTGGCTCACCACGGAATCCCAGTGATCCAATATTTACTCTTTCTACCTCCTGCCCCAGTTTATTAAAATCCAAACCTGGTGGACTTAGCAGGGGTATGTTGTTGATTCCAAACCAACCCCATGAGCCAGGGGTTTTCTGAGTCAGACTGATCAGTCAGAAATGAGAAATGCACTTTTCCATCTGTTTCTTAAGCTGACCTTTCAGCACCTGACTATATTCTCTTTGTAAATCACACTCAAAAGTAGAAGGTAGAGAGCTACAGTCCATGATCCCAGTAACTGAAACTCTGACGCTGTACTTTTCATCCAGGGACCTCCAGGCACTTCACGGAAATAGAGTAAGCATTATTATTTGCAACAGCTGGGTGGAACACTCCCCC
>WBMV01006028.1:0-118952 GCA_013396655.1 Campylorhamphus procurvoides
GAGGAGCTGCAGCCCCTGATGAGGTCTGCCCCCCCTCTGCTCTGCTCCAGCTGAACAAAGCAGTGCTTGTTCCCCCATGCATCAGGGAAAGGATGGAGCAGGGCAGCAGCAGAGATGCAGGTGGGCTCCAGGGCAGGATGATCTGAGGACAGACAGCTCATCCAGCCTGTCACTGGGAGCCCTGGGGCTGTAGGAACATTGTCAACACCATGAATGTGGCTCCTGCTCACATTAGGAGGGAGCTGCCCCTGACCCCTCCAACAGCAAACCTCAGGCAGTGACCTCAGCAATGCCTGTCCCCAGCCCTGGCTGCAGTCAGTGACCTCACCAGACTTCCCCAGCCCTGGCTGCAGTCAGTGAACAGTCATCATCTCCCAGTTGTCCCCACGGGTTTGTCTGCTCATGCACCCTCTGCTATGGCACAAGGAGCTCAGCCCTGGGACTCAGGGCCATGGCACAGCAAGGGCTGGCTGTCCAACATGGCTTTGGGTCCAGATCCTCCCTCTGCCATCCTCTACAGCCCGGGGCATGTCAGCAGGGTCGGGTTCTACATTCAGACATCAGCGCTCCTTGTCTAGACAGTGTCAGGCCAGGGCGGGTGGCTGGTGGGGTGTCCTTCAGCCCAGGGCTGACCTAAGTAGGTCAGATGAGTCTGTTCTACCAGCAACTGTTTATTGCTATTGACCCTCTGGCATGGGACATATAGTTCCAGCTGTGCTGCCTGAAATCAGGCAAGGTGATCACATCCTACATCCCCAGGAGCCTTGGTCCTTCTGCAGGCAATTTGGCTCCCTGTCCTATCCCCTCTGTGTCTGAGTGCTCAGAAGTGGCCACAGGGTTTGTCAGGCTTCTCACACTGTGACTGTGAGCTTAGGAGCAATTCCAGACTGCAAGTTTGTGTTTCTTTTAGGACAGATCTGATGCTCTGGCACAGCATTTCAGACCAAGACGGGTGGTGTGGGCAGTGCCTCCATGCCTGCAGCACTGAGGACCATGTGCATCAGGAATGGGTCACAGACTCCCATGTGTGTGCACCCCTACAGTCACTTTTTTGACTCAGCTCAACCAAATGTTATCCTTCTGCTCTGCCATGACATCCTAGGTGTGGAGTGTAGTGGGGCAGCCCCATCCCAGCACCTGTGGGTGGGGAGGAGGCTGGGCTGTCTGCAGAGAGGTGAGCCAGGATCGTTCCTGGGGCTGAGAAAAGCCACGAGCAAGGCCAGGACACCGGCTGTTGATGGAGGCAGACAACACAGAGCCCTAATTGCCCAGTAGACTGATTGATCAAGCTGACAAGCCCAGCTGATCTCAGGCACTGGTCCAAGGCCAGACCATGCCACGAGGTGGCCAACGCTCCTGATTGATGCCAAGGTCATGGGAAGGCACAGGGAGGGGGAGGAATGGGGGCCCTCTCATTGCTGGGGATTATTCACCAGTGCTGGACCCCAAGCAGCCATAGAGCTCCCTGTCCGGGCCACTCCGTGCCCACAGCCAGCTGGGGATGGGAGATGTCCCGGTGCTCTCGCAGGCTGGACCCCTCCACATGGTGCAAACCACTTTGAGGAATCGGGAGTTAATACTCTTCCCCCCCTTTTCCTATCCCCCTCTCTGTCTCAGCAGCCGACAGGCAGTAAAAGACCCTTCGCAGTTGTCAAGGCAACGCCCTATCACGAAGACGGTGCCGTGAAGTGGCAGCAGCCGAGGGCTCTGCTCTCCAGCTCCTCTGCTCTCCATCTCCAGCGCTTCCCTCCCGAGGCCGCGGGGCCGCTGACAGTGATGCAGCCCACAGGGATGTGCCTGTGGGTTCCTGAACATCCTGCCTGGCCCTGGCCCCTCTGCTCGCCACGGGGGGCTGGAGGTGATGTGGGACCACCCCACATGGTCCCTGCCCTGCTGCCTTTGTGCCTCAGGCATCATCTCTGCCCAGACCCACCCTCCCCACAGTGCTGTGACCCCACACCAGTCACCAACCCATGCCAAAGGCACCCACTTTCCTGCTGCAGTGAGCCCTCCGTGAGCCTTCTCCCAGCACATGGTCCGCGGGATTCCATGGGGGGCTCTTTGCATCCCATGAAGTCAGCAGGCCCACACCAAGCTGAGTGGTGCCCATGCTAGGAATCTGCCACAGGAAGAGAGGAACCCTGCTTTGGACAGCCTGGCAGGCTCCCTACAGCTCACCATTTTTCCAGGCTGCAGAGCAAATGCAGAAGGGATCCTGGAGTTCATCCTTCTTGGGGCATTTTTCCAGAGGCAGATGCAACTCTACTCATTGTCTCTCCATCCCCACTGCAGGCAAGAGCATCCCTCCTGTTGGGGGAACGAACAGCACCTTCTGGACATGGTGAAGCAGGTGGATGGGTCTTTGCAGAGTGTTTCTTACAGGTCAGGCTCCCCACAGAGACTGACAAAATCTGAAGACAAGGAGAGTTTCCTTTGGCAGCAACCCTCCTGCAAACTGGTTGCTGGAAATGCTGGATGCCTCCAGAGATGAGCAGGGAAAGGAGAAGCATCAAGGATGGAGACGTGTGGATGGGCTGATGCCCAGGGCTCCACAGTACACACCTAGTGCAGAGTTCCCCATGTGCTGACCTTCCAGAGCATTCCCACCTCTCACCAGCTCTCAGGCTTTGGTCTGGACCATGTCCTCCTGGTCCCAGCACATCCTAGGCTGGCTTGGCTAAGGCAGGACCAGCCATAGGTATCTCTGCCCCAGCTGCTGGCTCAGGCCATCCCACACAGCGCTGCCCAGGCACACATGGGAGCAGAGCTGCCAGAGCTGACACAAGCACACACTTGCTGGGCCTGTAAAGCCAGGAGGGAGGTGACACGTGGTCACTTGTGCTTGCCAGCAAAGCCCCTTCCAGCAGAGCTGGTGGGGGAACCACACACACCCTGAAGGACTCCCAGCCACGTCTGAGCTCATCCTTCTGCCTCCACAAAACCAGGGTGAGCAGCCTCCATCCCACTTCCTTGTGCATGAGGGAGAAGCTTTGGAGGTTAGAAGGGAGCAACACCTGCACCCTCAGCCATCCAGAACCACTATCTGAAGCTGGGATCTCTGGGGCATCTTTGCCAAGTCACAGAGCAGCAGGACAGCCCTGGGAGCACTGAGAGCACTGGGAGCCAGGCATCATTGAGTCCTGCTGTTGGCACCACTAATGGTTGACTCCTGATAGACTGAGAGCTGGATACATGCTCTGGTCCCTGCCAGGGCTCTGCTCAGTGTAGGCTGCTGTTGTGCCAGCCAGCTGCTGTGGACAGAAGCAGGGGGATCATTGCACGGGGCAATGGGTTTTGGAGCAGAGCAGTGCAGTCACAGACCTGTGGAGATGAGTAGGGGCCATGAGTCCTCCTCAGTCCAGAGACCCAGTGTTCCCACCTGCCTGGCTCCCCATGTCATCCCATCTGGCTCTGACAGGCTGGCTTATTCTCAGCACCCTGAGAGAAAGGTGCTAAAGTGGGAGCCATGAACCCAGCCAGGCTGGGCGAGAACAGTGCTCAGCACAGGGGCCGTGGGAGCAGATGCTCATCCCCGATGGGTTTGGCATTTCCTGTTGCTCTTGGCTTCAGGGAAATGATTGCTCTGCTCAGAGGGATCTATAAATAGTCACTGCCCACTAACCTCCACTCCCAGGGGCCAGGACGTGGCAGGACACCATGATTGCTGCCAGAGCTGACACCCAGCCCCTGCCAGGGTCAGCACTGTCTGCCAGGCTCCCGACCCTGCCCAGCCTTCTCCTGCCTTGAGGAAGGAAGGATAGCAAAGAAATTATTTTTTCTCAGGTAGACAGTGTCTGGGGAGGTCTGGGAGAAAGAAGAAGGGGCAGGATCTCTTTGTGCTGCACAGGCACTCCGGGGTGCCATTGTCCTCATCACATTACTCATGGCTGAAGTCCCCTCCCCACAGAACTGCTGTGCCCTGCTTGGGCAGGGGGCTGCCTGTGCATCCCTGTGCCCCCAGGCAGGCAGTGGGCACTAAGGGCCCCCCACTTTTGCTCTCAGCACATCCTGACAGAGCTGTCCCACTGTGCTGAGTGCTCCCTTAGCAGCTGTGGAGCCACATTCCTGGGAGCAGAATGCTGGGCAGGGACAGCCATGGACATTTCCCCACTTTGTCACCCTCCCCTTTGTGACAAACAGTGGAAAGGACAGCAGAAGCAAAGAACTTATTGATGTTCTCCTTCTGCTCCAACTACCAGCACCTGGATTGGCCTGGAAGATGCTGTGGAACACCCTCTTAGAGTCACAGAATCATTAAGATTGGAAAAGACCTCTAAAATCGTCAAGTCCAACCTTCAACCAAATCCCACCATGCCCACTAAACCATATTGCAAGGTGCCACATCCACTTGTGTTTTGAACAATTCCAGGGACTGTGACTCCACCACTGCCCTGGGCTGCCCATTCCAATGCTCCCTCTTTCATTGAGGAAATTTTCCCTAATATCCCCTTGTCCTATCATCTGTCATCTGGGAGAACTTCTTGGGACTGGCGTCTCTTCCCTGTTGGATGGGATGTGGGCTGGGTGGTGAGTGTTTGTTGAGAACTTCACAGCAGACACTGTCACCCCACAGAGAGCTATGGCCACACTGACATGTGCCAGCAGGCAGACAGCAATGCCAGCTGCACACTCAGGCACTCATGAACTTCACCCAGCTCTGCAATTCACCCAAACTCCAGTCACTGTCCTCTTGTCCCACATTCTCTGTGCTCTTGTCTTGTGTCTCAATAGTTGGGAAGGCCAGGCCCAGAAAAGCTGTGGCTGCCACATCCCTGGAAGTGTCCAAGGCCAGGCTGGATGGAGCTTGGAGCAACCTGGGCTAGTGGAAGGTGTCCCTGCCCACGGCAGGGGGTGGAACTGGATGATCTTTGAGGACCCTTCCAACTCAAACCATTCTATGATTCTATGACCTTCCATGCTGGAGGTCTCTGCCCCTGTCTCCCCCTGTGTCCTGTCTTACTTTACCATTGCTGAGACATGTGCCATGCCAGAGCCAGGTAGAGAGGCAGGTTCCTCCTGGAGTCATCTTTGGAGGGGCAAACACACTTCCATGGCTGGGAATAATGACAGAGCTTTTCCTTCTGGAGCTACTGACCCAGGGCCAAGTCCTCAGTCTGCTGAACGGGCAGTGGTGTTGCTGGGTTAACACCATCCCCATGAAGGGCTGGTACAGAAGCTTTCCACAGCTTTACAATCCCAAAATTAAAAATTACAAGCCAGGGAAATTGGAAAAGAGTTAGAGGGAATGGCAGAAAGATCTGAGCTCTTAAATCACTTGGACTCAGACTCAAAAAGGATTTAAACCCCCTGGAGCAACACGCAACCAGCGTGGCAGCCTGCTTGGAGCTGCATCCTCAGCATGCCCTTGGTGAGGCTCCCCCAGCCACATTCTCACAGCCATAACCCTTTCCACATCCATCTGCATCCGGGGAGCTGCTCCTGCCCCAGCACGGGGCTACGCCTCAGACTTCAAGCAGCCTGCCCGAAGTTTGGAGGAGATGCTGTGAGGTGACACCGTCCCCATGAGGGATCAGCTGTGCTCTGTAAGCACAGCTGGGGTGATGGTGGCCCTTCCTTCCCATTGAACAGTCAGAGATTGCAAAATCAGCCCCAGGCAGCACTAGGATCAAAGCCATTTGACATGGGAAATGACAGCACCGAGGAGGAGCCCAGAACCAGCCAGAGCCTGGGCACTCTCTGGTACCCAGGATGCAGGTTCAGGTCTTGGTGAACCCTGGGCTGTCGATCCCCACCAGCCCCCAGGTCCAGGGACAACGAAGCCTCATGAAGAATCTTTTCCCTTGCAGCGGTTTGGCTTTGGGGCCACATTTTGGTCACGGATTCCTAGGGATGCCCCCGGGATTTCCCTGGATCAGAGAGGACAAAGGCTCAGAAGCTGTGCAGATGCTGTGGTCGGGGCCAAGCTCTGCTGTGGCCCTGGCAGTGAGGGGGAGGGGACCAGAGCAGCTGCCAGGGACCGGCAGGATGGGCTGGTGGGGGAGTCCCGGTGAAGTGGGGCCTTTCCAGGAGGGCGAGGATGTCGGCAGCGGGAGGCTTTCCTTAATGCATCTCTCCCCCTGTGGCCCTGCCCGGATGACGAGCTGCCTCGGAAAGGAGGGGAGAGGACAACCTCCCCACCCTGCCGGCTTGGAAAACCTCACCCAAGCGATGCCAGGACGTGTTGCATCCCGTTGCCACGGTAACTGACGGCTCCCGATGCTGGAGCAGGCGGGTGCAGTCACGGCACAGGAATCACACACAGCACCGAACCCCGCACCCCGGGACGGGCACACGCAGGGACCCCGGGGGGACCTGGGCGGTCACTGGGGCAGAGATGGCATGAGAGGTGGCACCGGTGTGTGCAGCAGCACTGAGCCACCCTCAGCGCAAATCCGGAGCCTGGGTACAGCCCAGCCTGAGGGATGGCAAGCAGGAACCTGCTGCGATGCTGGGTCCGGAGCATCCTCACTCTGGGGTTGTGAGCGCAGAGGGGCGAGCCCGTGCACTGGGTTGGGCACAGGAGCTCGTGGCGTCCCCCTTCTACAATGTGTAAGGGACAATCCTGACTGGTGCTGAGCCCACCTCCCTGCACCAGCTGCTTTTGCAGCTTCCCTCCTCCTCAGCAAACCAGACTGGAGGATTCTTCCTCTAATCTCCCAAATCAGTTTAGACCCATTTGGTTTTGCTGCCTGAATGGGCACACACTGTGACAGAGCTTGGGCTGTTCTCCCTCGGTGTACAATCAAGGGTCCCTTTCCAAATCCTGGATGTCCGTGTTTTCCCAAAGACAAGCAGAGGGTTGTGCTGCCCAAGTGTGATTTGTGCCTCCTGGGATATTTCGCACAGGGGACCACTCTCCGTAGGTGGATTCGAGGGAGGAGGAGCCTGTTCCTGTCGTTCATGGTATTTAAGTGACACCTACGAGGCATCAAGGTCAAGGAGACCAAATTTTTCCATCTCAACTTGTTAGAGAATGGAAATGTTTTCCACCCAGCACTGAATATTATCCCTTCTACTCCGCCCAGATGGAGTGATTACAGTTTTCCTCCCCAAAAAAATGAGGACAAAAATTTGCTTGTGCATTTGCTATCACTTCATCCCCCTTCTTTTCTTGGGGTAGAAAAGGGGATGGAAAGGAATAAGGTTTGAAGTAGGAGAGAAAAAAATCCTAATCCCCAAAAGCTGTTGGGGGGAGGGGGAGGAGGAAAAAAAAAAAAAAGGCAGCTATTGGCTTCTTCCTATTCAAAATGAGCAACTTTCTCCCAGCCTGTCTCACGTGAGAGAAGGGCAGCACAGTCTTTCCCCAGTCCCCCTCTCTGGGATCACTGGCTCTTGTTGTCAGTGCTGAATCTCACTAGATATTCATTTTCCAGCAGAATGTCTTCATGGTGGAGCCTTCCCCATGTCACAGCAGCACTTTGCAGCCTCGGAAGCCTCTGAAGCCCTGGTTTACAAGCAGAGTCATTTCTCCAGGCAGGAGCAGATGTGCTGCCAAGGGATGACCCTGACCCACTGTACATCACACAGAGAGGACAGCCCAAAGTGCTGCTGTGCTGCAGAGCTTGGTACAGCACAAATCCTGTCTGGGGATACTCAGCCCCCTCCCCTCAGCCTCCCTTCCCCCCCCCCCTCCCAAAAAAAAAGAAAAAAAAAAGATTATTTCCTCTTCTAGCCAATTCCGGCTAATTTCTCCTGATGCATCCACCCAGCTCCAGTGAGATCTCACTGGAGGCATCAGGGTGGGGATATCAGGGTGGGGATTCAGAAACAAGAGGGAGTGAAATCTGCTCTTCTGGAAGCAATAAATGCCTTCTGCCTTTTCCAGGCAGTTCCTGACCTTGCTGCAGCTGATGGGCAAGTTTATGATCTTGCATTTTAGCTAAATGGAAGAGGCAATTATTCTTCCTTTTGGATTAAAGTAATTTTAGCAACAGGAATTCAAAGCAAGTGGAGAGCCTAGCAAAAGCCAGCCAAGGAGGAAAGCTGGAGTGTCCTAGGAGAATAAACAGAGGTGGAAAGGTTGGCAGAAGGCAACTGTAATGCAAAGGGCAAGCAGAGACACTGGGGTGATGCTGGAGGAAAGGCAGAGGGACTGGAACATGGCATTGCTACCAGGGGAATTGTCTGCTGCTATTTGTGCCACCTACACATGGTACAGACCCCCACCTCCAGTCCACATATGCCAAGAAAGGGTTCTGCCCGGGAAATCCCTGCTCCTTCATCACTGGGAAGAGTCTACTCTGGCCTCAGAGCTTGTACATCACTCAGGTTAATGTGATAACTACATAGAAAAATCCCTGATGCGTTTCAGCATCTCTGCCCTCCCCTGCTCCCCTTGCAGGGCCCTGGCTGCCAGCTGCTCTCCAGCTTCCACCCCAGAGGAAGATGCATCAACCACAGTGAGTGGTTGGAAAGAGGAAAGGGGCCTCTGAGCTCATCTGGACAGGACACAGGCACAGCTCAGGGATCAGAGGCCTCCCAAGCCCTGGAGCAGGGCAGATCTGGAGCAGATTTCATAGGAATATGAGTCCTCATGTCCTCTCCACACATGTTCCCACCCATCAGCAGAAAGGCAGGAGGAGGTTGAGAGCACCGGCCCTGTGCTGAGATTGCAGTGAGAATTTGGGCAGTTCTTCCATCAACCCCCCGCTCTTGCCCTGTGCTGTGCCCTCAGCTGTCTGACCCCAGTGATGAGGGAAGCCATGCAGGGCACTGGAGCAGGATGGTGCCCTTTCTCCTGCTCCAGGTGACAGGCTGGCACCTCCCTGTAGCCTGGCACAGGCTGCCCTGAGACAGCACCTGCATGAAGCCAACCTGGTGCTCCTGCACCTCACCACCAAGGATGTGCCCTCAGCTCAGGCAGTGCTGCCAGCACGAGCTCATCCAATGCCATCAGGAGGTGCCCATTTCTCACCATGAGGTGGAGAAAAGCAGCATCTCAAAGAGAACAGGCAGCCTGTAACCCCTGCAGGGCCAGGCTGAGGGTCACTGATGTGCAGTCCTGCCACTTCATCATTATCATTCTCACCTCCTTCACACCCATGGGCAAACCTGCTGGGGTCCTGCAACACAGAAAACCTCATGTGGTCACTGCTTAGGGAAAACGTCTGCCTCTTTGGTCCAAAATAAAGCAAAGATGAGTTAATGTGGATTTCTCTGTAGACCAGTTCTGACCCGGACCCTAAAACTGGCAACACGCCAGGCCCTGCTGTCCTTCCCCAGAGCGATGCTGCAGCACAGTTTGTCTTGGTGCTTTGCTCTTCCCTCCCCAAGGACACCCTCAGTCCTGAGCATATTTTTCCATGCTTTTCTGTGCCTTTGCTGCCTGTGTTTCTGATCCATCGTTTTGCAGCAGCGAAATCATCTGTAATTGGCTCCCTGGGAGAGACATGGCCATGGGGTGAAGATGCAGGAGCACAGGGGACTTGAGGAGGCACAGGATTAACATCTCCTGAAATACAGGAAAATCTCAGGAGTCATTTGACTACTTGCTGGAGCCTCTCCAAATGACTCTGAACAAAATCTCCCCAGATGGGTGAAGATTCTCCAGCTTTACACAAACCCAGCACACAGACATGTGCTGGGGTTGTATCAAGAAGCACAAAAGAAAGGTGTTGACTGATTGGAATGAGTCCAGAGGATGCCACTACACTGACACAGGGCTAGAACCCCTCTGCTCTGGAGCCAGTCTAGGAGAGGTGGGGGGGTTTACCTGGAGAAGAGAAGGTTCCAGGGAGACTTAGGAGCCCCTTCCAGTGTCTAAAGAGGCTCCAGGAGAGCTGGAGAAGGACTTGGGACAAGGGATGGAATGACAGGACAAGGGGGAAAGGCTTCCCACTGCCACAGAAGAAATTTAGATTACATAGGTAGAAGAAATTCTTGCCTGTGAGGATGGAGAGGCCCTGGCACAGGTTGCCCAGAGAAGCTGTGACTGCCCCATCCCTGGAAGTGTCCAAGGCCAGGCTGGACAGGGCTTGGAGCAACCTGGGCAGGTGGAAGGTGTCCCTGCCCATGGCAGGGGGTGGAATGAGATGATCTTTGAGGTCCCTTCCAACCAAACCCCTTTTGGGGTTTGACTCTATGACATACATGTACTCACAACACAACACGTGCACACAACACACAGCTCCATGTGCACGTGCAAACACACCCCATCTCACACAGGTGTGCACACACATTGTGCACCTTCCTGTGAACACACACTCCCACGTGTATCCAAGAGCAGAAATCAGGTTAGTTTGTGAGCCCTGGTGTTTCAGGGTGGTCAGACCACAATTTGACCCCCCCACATGCCCTGCCCCAGGCCGTGCCCATGCCCCATTGCCCTCTGCACCAGATGGGCACATGGGAGAGGGTTTAGGGATATGCAAGGGGCTGAGTGCTCAGCTCTGGTCATACACCATTAGCTCACTGAGGGCACAAGCAGGAGCGGCCCACAATGGCTGAATCACCACCCAAGGGTCACTGGCCTTTCTCCTGTGACCCACAGACACACCAACATCCCACAGTCCTCACTGCCACTCACTCTCCCACCTGCAGCCTTGATGCTGCCCCTGCAATGGCACAGACTCCTCATTCCCTCCGAGGCTGCCTGGAAGAAAGGTTTCTTCTAGGGAAAAGTCCAAGCAAATAACAACTGTTGAATTGAGATGTTTTTCTTTTGGCAGTGAAAAGGTGCAGAACAAATATGCTTTTATAACCATTTTTACTGAAATTGAGCTTTCTCACAGCAGCTATTTAATTTTGTCATAATTGCATTTCTCAACACGAAAAATAGGTGTTTGGTCAGGTGACTGGGATATCACTGAGCTTCACATCCTGGATAGCCAGGCCCTGTAGGTATGAGCAAATGGCATTGATGCCTGCCCAGCATGGACTGGCAAAGGGGAGGGCAGGGCAGGGGTTTACTGCCCACTGGCCCCTCATTTCCAGGGTTGCAGGTGAGGGCAGCCAAGCCCCTGCTCCCCCTGAGGCCTTGTGAGGTGACAGGCTGTGCACAAAGATTGTCCCTCACAGACACCACAGTCCTGCTCTCCAGGCAGCCTTGGGCAAGTGGCACTTCTCCCTGCCTGGCCTTCACCTCTCATCTCCAGAGCTAATAATACCATTCCTGTAGTCCAGTGGAGCTTGCTGAGCTGGGGGGATGCTGGCACTCCTGAAGTGGAAAAAGCCTGGAGAAGAGAAGGCTTTGGGGCACCACAATGGCAGCCTTGCAGTGCCTGAAGGGACCCTACAAGAAACATGGAGAGAGGCAATTTACAAGAGCCTGGAGGGGCAGGACAAAGAGGGATGACTGAAAGAGGGCAGGATTAGATGGGATATTGGGAAGGAATTCTTTACCAAGAGGGTGCTGAGGCCCTGGCACAGGTTGCCCAGACAAGCTGTGGCTGCCCCATCCCTGGAAGTGTCCAAGGCCAGGTTGGATGGGGCTTGGAGCAACCTGGGCTAGTGGAAGGTGTCCCTGTCCATGGCAAGGGGTGGAGTGGGATGTCTTTGAAGTCCCCCACAATCCAAACCATTCTGGGATTCCATGATTCTGTGGCTGGCCATACGCTGGACCAACATCCCTGTGGCACCTCTTGCTGCTCTACATCAGAAGCTGCTGGACTGGAAGTGGCTGGTGTTTCCCTTAGTGCTGTGCAGACTGAAGGCAGTTCAGCCTTTTCCTGGTCCATGAGTTTTACAGAGAGGCTTTTGCCCCTTGGTTTGGCTTTCTTTCTCCTTCCCAGTGCAGCTCTTCCCCTTCCCCAGCCAGTTCAGTCCATACAGGCTGCACTGAGATGGGGCACATGGCCTTTGTGCCCCCGGAGGGATACTGGGAGTCCCCCCCTGGTCCTGCAGAACCCTGGCTCACGGAGGTTCGGGTTGGCTGGTGGCTTGGAGGCCTGATGGTAATAAATGAGTCAGGAGCACATCTGCACACAGCGGAGACGCTCCCTGCCAAGTCGCTGCACTGCAGGACCACTCTCATCTGTCTCTCTTAACAGGAACAAATGGAAATGAGCGAATCAATTAACACAGCACATTAGCAAAATGTCAGAGCCTCCCAAACGCACTTAACCCTTCCCTTTGCCAGCCTGTGCCAGCAGCCCAGCACAGACTGAGTCAGCAGGGGGGGCCATCCCAGCCAGCTCCTGCCACGGGGGCTGCAGCCAGCAGAACCTCTGCCCATCTGCCTGGAGAGCAGAGCCTGGAGCTGGGATCACAGCAGGGACCACCTCATGGGGTTGGCATGGCAGTGGGAGCTGGGGGGCTGGGGACAGTGGCTTGCTGCCAGAGGGACCACAGCACAGTTCAGCTGCCTTGCAGCTCCTGCAGACCCCCTTCCCAGCTGTGCAGAGGCAGCTGGGAGCAAGTTTCCTCTGGATCAGAAGGGCATGTCTGGGTGCCAGCTCCTTTATTTCTCAACAGGCTCATCCTTGTCTGGAGAAACCCCAGTGAGGGCATGATGTGGTCGAGGTATCCCATGTGCAGAAGCCAGTGCTGGTGGAGAAAGGTCCTGAGCTGGGCTGGATCAGGCCAGACAACCAGCACAGGGCTGGGCTTTCCTGCTGGGGTGGGTTACAGCTCTGACCCCCTGTGCTACTGTGGGACATGGGATTGCCAGTTCTGAAGATCCCTTGTTACTGCAGAACAGCCCCTGTACATGTGTGAGCAACATGAGCAGTGAGTCCCCTCTCCTCCTCTGTGCCAGCAAGTGTCACAGGCAACAGGAGAGTGGTGCTAAAACATAATAAACCTTCATCAGCTAATTAATAGAGACACTTGTGCCTGAAAGCCTGGCTCCTTTGGTGGGATGATGATGCACCTCAGCTCTCCCGCCAGGCACAACATCAGATGTCCAAACCATGCAGGATCTCAGGGCTGGCAGGTGCCCAGAGTGCTGGTGGTCCCAGTCTGCAGGACATGGAGAGCTCCCAGTTGCCCAGTCACAGCCACAGTGGGCAGAACACATCTCACTTCTCCCAGCATGTGTTTAAGTTACAAACCCCCTGTGCCAGGGCCTGGGTGACCTCAGTCAGGGTCCCATTTCACCCCACGGAATCAGGGCATGGCCCTGTGCCTGGCTGCAATTCTCACATCAGGTGAGAAGCTATTCAAGATGTTCCCTCATTTCTGTGGGACAGAAACAAGACCCTGAAGTCTCAAAATGGGTTGAAATGAAGATTCCCCACTCAATGGTCCTTCAGAGCTCTGGCCTGCAAACAGGAGACCTGATGGGAGCAGTTGCTCTGCATCCTCTCTCTGGGATTGTGAACTTGAAACTTCCTTAATAAAAATCTTGAAGGGTGTGGAAATAAAGGCAAACTTGCAGCATAAGTAAGGGGAAACCAGAGATGTTGTCAGCAGTGTCTGGTCCTTCAGTGGGTGTCTCCGAGCACATACCCAGTGTCACTCCATGTCCGCATGAAGGCACTGGTGCCCTCACACACCGATGTGTGTGCACACACCTCAAGTGCCAAGTGCTTCAACACCCACCTCTGTGCACACACACAGACACCCTCAGGCTCTCAAACAGTGCTGCCAAGTGCTCCATCGGAAACAGAGATGGAAACTTTCAGAGAGACACTCAGAATCACTGGGAAAAGTGCTGTAAATAGCCCGAGGTTCAGCACACTTGAAGGAGGAGAGAGCAGAGCTGTCTGTGGATAAGAGAGCTGTCATCTCACACACCCAGGAGTGCCAGTGATGGCAGGATGCTCTGGGAAGGAGGTGGGAATTTGGGGAAGAGCCTCTGCCTCACAGGGTCTGCTTAACCTGGGGCTGCCCATCCTTCCTGCCTGGGAAATCAAGGCAAAGTTATGATAAGCCCCAGGAAGCCACACGGGGGTTCTGAATGACTGGGACACCTCCCCAGTTCTGCACCACCCTTCCACCATCTGTCACCACCCCTGCCCAGCCCAATGGCCAAGCGTCACAGGGGAAGATGTGCCACATATTCCTCTCTCCCATGGATGCAGGTGTGGGGTTGTTTGTAGCCAGGGCTGGATCAAGCCAGGTTCTTTCATCATTATTTCCCTGCTTTTGTTCTTGCTCCAGGGATAACCCAAAGACAGTGTCATCTCCCACGGTGCTCTCAGGGATCTTTTGAAATGTCCAAAGGGGAAGGAGGATCCCTACCAAGCAGAGCTGCAGAGCAATCCCACCAGCCAAATTCCTGCATCGTGGTGTGGGGGATTACCCACGTCAATGGCCCCTAATCCACTGCCACGGATTCCCACAGGAACACTCGGCTGGAGCTCCCTGCTGCATACAAATCCCTCCTGCAGAATAGGGATGGATTGTCAAGGCATCACCTCGATTATGTGATGTGGCCCTGATAGCTCTGGGGATTTTGTGTCCAAGGCTCCGCGGCCCCAGAGGGTGCACGGTGTGAGAATGGCGAGGGTGCTGAAACAACGACTGACGTGAATTAATGATGCTCTGGGGGTCTGTGGGCTCTTCTAGCTTTAGATTTCAAAGCAGGGTGGACACAGCATGGAAGGAGGAATCCACGCTCAGAGTGCTGGGAGGCAGTGATGTTCCGGGGTGCCACGATCCTTTGCCCGGCCCTGTGTCCTCTCCTGTGCCCAGACCTGTGCCTGGTCCCTCCCCGTTCTGGGATGGTCTGGAGGGGCTGTGGCTCACTGGGGGCATGTGTAATTTGTGCCTTGCTCCCCGTTTCAGGCCTGTCATGCTCCCCTGCAGGGGCTGTCAGGGCTCGGGGCCGATGTGCATCAGCGCCGTGCTTAATGGGCATGGCAGGGGCCCGGCTGTGCTGACTGACGTGTCAGACATCAAAGCTGTGTGAGACCTGGCAGCGCTGTCACAGAGCTGCCTGCCAACCCCATCCTGGGCAGAAACCACCTCCTCCTCACCCTGTAACTCCGGGGAACACGAGAACAGTGTCAGTGAAGGGATGGTCGAGGCTGACTGGACACCAAATGGTCCCTCGCCTCACCCCCTGTGTGCTCCTGCCAGCTGCCTGCAGCTGCCCGGTGGCCTCTGGGGAGCCCAAGAGCACGTGAGTCAATCTGAGACCAGGGACGAGGCACTGGTTGCTGGGCACATCCCTTTGGATCCAGCCCTGCCTCCATCAGCCACCCAAGCCATGCAAGCTTGGGCTCCAGGGCAGCCTGCTTTAAACAGAGAACATTCTGGGGTCTGAGCCTCCTCTCCCAATGAGTCTGAATGTCCAGAGATGCCCACAATCCTTTGACATCTTTGGACAAGATGACAAACCACACCAGCCATACAGATCTGTTCTTCCATGGCTGTGGCTGCAAACCTGCAGGGATGTCCCTGCCCAGTGCAGGGTCCGTGCCTGCCCCTCCTGCCCGTGTCTTACAGCCCTCATGGCACAAAACACACAGACACAGCAAAAGGGGGCAAATAAAGACAGGAGAGAGGTGGGGCTGTGAGAATAAGTCCCACAAGTATCTGTGATGGACTGGCTGGTGGCACCACCTTGTTGATATGGGGCAGCCAACCCTATCCAGGGCCAAATCAAGCACTGTTGGGAAAAGTGACACCTTGGCCACAGGAGACAGTGCAGACCTCTTGGTCCAGTGTCACCTGATATGGAGTCCCAGCCCCAATCCACCAGGAGAAGGGGTTTGTTGGGAGATGTTGTGATCTCCCTCCACACTTCGCTCCCCGCTCTGTTCTCCCAGCTCGGGAGCAGTGTTGGTGGAGCTGGTGTCCATGGACGTGTAGGTGTGGATACAGGATGTCCCAACCAGGACACCAATGCTTTCTGAAGGATCTCCTGGCTGTTCACTGGCTCCCCAGGCTGGGAGTGTGATAGACTCCCAACCCTTCAGCAGAAACACCTCCAGGGCTGGGCAAGGCCCTCTCACAGGGAAGGACAAGGACATCCGTGCTCACCAGCTCCCCACAAGCTGTGTCTGCTGCCCTTCATGAATGACACAGAACCCCATTCACTTGCACTAGAAATTTATGTAAATATGCATATATTTGTATATATATATATATTTCAGTTACAGTCTTCCTTGCAACTATTCCAGTCCTCCAAGGGAGGGTTATGGAGAGCAGTGTCCACACTGTCCTTGCACCCTGGGCAGCAGAGTCACGGCTGGGCATCTGTCCATAAAGCAGCCTGACTCCATGAGTGCCCATTCACCAGTCATGCCATGTCAGTCCTGACACGCACCTTCTGCAGCATCACCAGTGCAAAGATACAAATAGAGCCCTGCTGGGACCTGTTCTCTGCAAGAGATTCTGCACAAACCTTTTATTTAAAAAAAAAAAAAGCCATATGATAAGATTCTTATTTCCAAGCATGTTCACAATCCTTTACTAATCTGTTTCTCCATTCATATTTTTTACCTCTCCATGTTTCAATCCTTCCCCCTCTCTCCAGGGCTTCACCCTTCCTCTCTCCCAAAGCCTTCCCCCCATCCAGTTCAGCTGTATGGAGCCATCTGTTTGTCTGTCTCTCCAGCCATCTGGGTGTCTGCCTACAGTGTTTGCTGTGTCTCTAAAGCATATACAGCCTGCATGTATAGGTCTAGCAAGTTAGTCTCTCTAAGCTGTGTTCTGTGGGCTTCATTAACATGCAAATTAGCAAGATCCGACTAGCTCACTTAGCTGCTGCTTCTCTTAGACAGCCATGCAACAATGCAAATAATAATGAGGCTCTGGAAATGGCACTTGCTCCAGAGCTAAGCAAGCCTGCACACAGAGGAGGCACTGGCAATGCCAGGCATGCCAGGCATCCACACACCTGCTGGAAGACTCAGGACAGACAGGATGGGTGATGGATGGATGGATGATTAGGGGCAGTGATGTGGGAAAAGAGGTGAGAATTCCCTCTCTGATGGGGATGCCAACACCTCCAGCCCCAGGATTCTTGGCTCCAAGATCACTTTGTGCTTGTTGCTGCATGCCAGTGCTCTGGACCCCAGCCACCCAAGGGACCCCCACTCAGGAGCACTTTGGCCCCACCAACACAGGCCCATGTTGTGCTGCACTGGCTTCCCACTTCAACACACTGGGCACACTTTCAGCTTCTCTTAGGTATGACAGCTCACACAGAATCACAGGACCCACAAGGATCATCCAGTCCAACCTTCAGCCACCCCCAAGAGTCACCCCTTGTGCCCCAAAGCATCATCCAAACCCTCCTGCAGCTCTGGCAGCCTTGGGGCCGTGCCCACTACCCTGGGGAGCCTGGGCAGTGCCCACCACCCTCTGGGGGAAGAAGAACCTTTTGCTGAGATGCCCCCTGAGCCTGCCCTGACACAGCTCCAGCCATTCCCTGGGTGCTGTCCCTGTCCCCACAGAGCAGAGCTCAGTGCCTGCCCCTCCTCTGCCCCTGCCCAGGAAGGTGTCCCTTCAATGAGGTCTCCCCTCAGTCTCCTCTTCTCCAGCCGAACACCCCAAGTGTCCTCAGTGTCCTCACACACTTCTGCTCCTGGCCCTTCCCCATCCTCATTGCCCACCTTTGGACACTCTCAAATGGTTCTGATGTACCTGGGTTATAAACTCTTCTCCATGCTGTGCTCTCTTTTCCTGGATGGGAAATGGGGAGCTGGACACTGACACAGCTGGTCTTTCACATTCCCAGAGCCATCTCTTGGCACGGAGGGTGCAGAATGGTTTGCAGACAGATGGGTGCAGCCATACCTTGGGCAGGGCTCAGGAGCTGCTCCTGCATCCTGGGCCCCTGGTCCAGAGCTGTGCCAGCCCCTGGGCTCTCCTGCTCTGCTCCCTGCTCTGCTCCCTGCCAGCATATAACATGAGTCTGGGGCGTCATGGAGGAAGTTTTCTGCTACTCTTCAGTTCCATCACCTCCTCTAATGATAATTCAACCATACACCTCCTTGTAAAACATCGAAAATGATCAAACGCTGTGCAGCGAGATGAAGGCACCTCATCTTAGGAACCTGGCTTCCGTATTCCTTTTTATCCTGGAGATAAAATAAAGAACCATTTGCTCTGGCTGCTGCTGCAGTCTCTTGCCTTTCCTCACCCACACCGCTACCCACCCTCCTGGGAAGGAACACCACAACCCACCCCAGGCTGCTGCTGTATCCCCCAGTCCTTTTCATCTCGCCCCTGACTGCTGTCACAGCAGGAACAGAGACCAGCTCCGGCAGCTCAGTGGGCCCCAGGGGCATCATAGAACAATAGAATCTCTTGAGCTGGAAGGAACCCACAGGAATCATCGAGTCCAATTCCTGTGCAGAACATCCCAACAATCCCACCCTGTCCCCGAGAACATTGTCCAAACGCTCCTGGAGTTCTGGCAGCCTTGGGGCTGTGCCCACTGCCCTGGGGAGCCTGTTTAGTTCCCAACCACCCTCTGGGAAAGAACCTTTTCCTGAGATCCAACCTAACCCTGCCCTGGCACAGTTTCAGGGGTGTCCGTGTCTCCCTTCTGACAAGGTGATGTTATTGTGTAGGTGTATGTTGCCCTTCCTAAGGATAGCACTGCACTCTCAGGAGAACAGATGTTCACCACTGCATTGGGTACTGGGACAAAGGAGGAAAAGCAGGCTGGGATGAGGGAGGTGGGGGATTTGGGAGATGGTACGGAGGCTAGAACAAGTGCTCTGGGGCTTGGAGATGAAGCACACATGGGAAGCAGATGGCTAAATAGGCAGGGTGACAAAGCACAGGCAGGAAGGGTGGCTTGTCCTGTCCAGAGACCCATGGCCCATGGGAAGAGCCATGTTTTGTTGAGGGAGCGGGTGAGGTTCACTGGGGCTGGAGCTGGCCCAGCTCATTGGCAGCAGCCCATGGGATTTTGGTGCCTCCGTGCTGTGGTTTCCAGGGCTCTCTCTCCCTCCAGAAATGGCCTCACAAGAATCTCCTCCATGAAGGTCTTCTCTGTCCTGCAGCCAGGACTTTTAAGAAGGTGAAAATTTAAGTACAGCCCAGGAGGCAGAATTTCCTTCTGGCTTACAGACAAGTGCCTGAGTTTATCAGTGTGTCTGGTGGGAGAGGCAGGTCAGGAGCTGTTATTCTCTCTGCGGGAATTCCATTAGACAGAGAGGGGTTTTCTGTGCTGAGCCAGCCCTGCGGATATCTCTGCTTCCACTTGTGCTGCTGGGCACAGCTGGGCACAGCTGGGCACTGAAGACTGTCAGGTAATGGAGCTGTGTCCTGCTGGATGCCAGGGGGGGTTGTGCCAATGCAAATGCTACATGGGTCCCTGGTGCAAATAACATTTTTGGACTAGGATTCCTGTTCCCTGCTCAGGGTATGCTCTGGGATATCAGCCACACATACGATGTGTGTCTGCAAATCCTGACTGTGTGGGGAGCCTCATGGATTGGGAAGAGGCCAGTTTAGATTCTTCTCTCTGTACAAGGAATGTCTTGGAGTGCTCATCCTGGAAGGAGAATCCCACTGCAACAGGAATAGGAACGCAATGGGATAGGAAGGAGTTGTTCCCCTCCATTGCCAGGTCCCAGCTTGGCAGTGTCCAGGGCCTCCCCTGAGGCATCCATGGAAGAAAGAGCTCCATTTTCCAGCCCTGGACTCTGTAAACTCAGTGCTTCTACCCTGAGAAATAGCATTACTCTATTGGGAAGCTGTTATGACCTGCTGCAGGGAGTCTGTGGCAGAATAAATCCATCTGATGGAATTGCTCTGCTCCAGGGATATGCTGTAATAGCCCCCTGTGCTTGGCTGCACTCGGTGTGTGCATGTCACCAGCCTCAGCTGCTTTCCAGGTCTCTCCTGCTCAAGTGTGGCCTCCAGCACTGGGCTGGTCTCCTCACCACGGTGGGCTGAAGCCCATGGAAGGAGCCTGCAGTGAAATGTGTCCTGTTGCAGAGCACTGCAGACTGATGAACACTTCCCAGCTGAGAAACTCCCTCACTGCTCCAAGGTCCCCATCCCAACCTCTGCTGCTCAGCTACCCCTTGGCTTGGTTCCAGTGCCACAACCATGTCCCTCCTTTGGCCCGAGGCCGCAAAGATGTGTCCAGAGGCTTTGTGGATGTTCATGAAGGGATGGAAAGAGCTTCTACATTTTGTTCCTCCACAGCATTTTTAAACTGACACAAAGCCTAAATGTCCCCTGTGTCTGGCTTCCAACCAGCCCCTGGCTGTAGATGCACAGCCCCCGTCTCCCCTGCCAAGCACAGGGTTAGACCACAGTCCTCTGCAGTCAGACCTGCATTGACCCAGAAGAGGTCCCTGATCACTGTAAAAGGCAAGAACTGTCCTAGAAACTTCCTTTAGTGTGGCCAGAAACTGGCTTTGATGCTCTTGCCTTGCTCTTATATTTCATTACCCGTGATTTGTCTTGGACCCGTGTCCAGGATCTGACCAGGACAGGTTCCCAGTGTATCCAGCTGACTCCCCGCTGCATTCCACGAACTTTCCATGTTCAGCACAGTTGCCATCTCTTCCTTTCCTGGGACAGCAAATACCACATTTCCTGGCAGAGGGCACATCCTACAAAGGGCCATGATGTAACAACATCAGTGGAGGCCCTGTTGAGTGAAGAAGAGTCAGTGCAACCCTGTTGGGTTGGGAAAAGCCAGGACAAGCCTTGTGGGTCAGAGCATATTTGAGACACCTGCTGTCCCCAGGCAGAGAACCAGAGGATGAGGCTGAGATGAGCTAGTCCACGGCTGAAGGCAGAGTAATTTCAGGGGGGTATTGAGCAGTCTGTTGCCAGGAAGGTCTGCTTTTGACATGTCTAGGTTTAGGGCAGTGCCTGGCACATTGCATGCAAGGGGAAAGTCTTCCCCAGCAATAGCAGCAATTTGGAGATCACAAAATTGCAGAATGCTGTGGGTTGGGAAAGATCTTAAAGATCATCTCCTTCCACCCTCTGCCATGGGCAGGGACACCTTCCACTAGCCCAAGTTGCTCCAAGCCCCATCCAGCCTGGCCTTGGACACTTCCAGGGATGGGGCAGCCACAGCTTCTTGGGGCAACCACTGCCAGGTCCTCATCCCCTCACAAGGAAGAACTCCTTCCCAATATCCCATCTAACCCTGCCCTCTTACAGTGGGAAGCCTCTGGTCCTGTCCATCCAAGCCCTTGTCCCCAGTCCCTCTCCAGCTCTCCTGGAGCCCATTTAGGCACTGGAAGGGGCTCTCAGGTCTCCCTGAAGCCATCTTTCCTCAAGGCTGAACATCCCCAGCTCTCCCAGCCTGTCTCCAGAGCAGAGGGGTTCCAGCCCTCAATGCCTGCCCTTGTCCCAGGATCCTGCAGAACAGGTGGGGAGCACTGGCATCCCCCTTTGTGCAGCTCCTCCTATGCTGCACCCACCCATGCTCATTGCCCACCCCGGATGGACAGATTCTGCCTCGAGAGAAAAACATCCCAGAAACTTGTCCATCATTTACAGGCTGTAAAATAGTAAGAGAGGGCAGGAAAGCATGTGACACCTTCATTTCAGCTTCTGTCCATCTTGCGTTCCAATCTCTGCCAGCCAGCAACGGGGCAGAATAAAACACCTGCTTAATTTGACCTGTCTACTCTTCAGGGAGAATTGCCGAAGTGAAGGTCACCTCATTAGGAGGAGTGAGAGCCAAGTGCCTGTGCTGGGGGGGCCTGGGTGACTCCAGCCTGCTGAAGGGTGACCTTTTCTTGTGGCGTGGGAGGAGACGGGTCCTGGCACGCGCGTTCCGACCCAAATGGCAGTTAGTTCTGCAGACACTTACACGTCCCGAGCACTGGTTTTGAACTTTTCATTCTCGCCAGCTTGTCAGCTCTTGAAAGCTGTAAGTGCCTGCAGTGTCTCTTGCTCACTGATGGGGTGAGCATGATGCTGTTGCAAAAACGCTCCCTCCTCCCGGGTACAATCACAGAAGTTCCTGAGCTGGAAGGGACACACAGGGATAAATTTCAGAGAATATTCTGAGTTGAAAGGGACCCAGTTGGATCATTGAGTCTAACTCTTAAGTTAACGGACTGCAGCACAACCTTAGTGTTATTAGCACCATGCTCCAACCAACTGAGCTCATCTCAGGATCATCCAGTCCAAGTCCCGGCCCTGTACAGACACCCCAACAATCCCACCCTGTGCCTGAGAGTGTTGTCCAAATGTTCCTGGAGCTCTGGCAGCCTTGGGGATGTGCCCACTGCCCTGGGGAGCCTGGTCAGTGCCCACCACCCTCTGGGGGAAGAACCTTTTCCTGAGATCCAACCTAGCCCTGCCCTGGCACAGCTCCAGCCACTCCCTCAGGTCTTATTGCTGGTCACCAGAGAGGGTCAGGGAAAGCAGGATCAGGCCCAACATTCCCACCAACAGGAAGGCTGGGGCTCATCTCGGGCCTGCCATGGACAGACCTTCCCTTCCACAGCGTGTCTGAGCAGAGCTGTGCCTCAGCTCCCCAGAAAACAGGTTGGAGGGACCCAGACGTGGCCCGTGGGGAGGCATTGTGTGCACGACCACTCAGCACAGCCCTGCTCATGGTGCTGAGCCAGTGTGGGAGTGTGAGCCCCACGAGGTGTCTGATGGGCCCCCGGGTCCAGCCCTGCTCCCACCCCAGCACTCCCCTCATCCCAGCTGGTCCCTGGTGTTGCAGACCCCAGCAGGTCAGAGCTCTGTGGACAGCAGGGCACTGCACAGCCAGCAGCAGCATCCCTGTAGGAAAGCACCTGATGCCCGCTTTCCCTGCTGCCTCAGAGGGGATTTTGTTTTGCCTTTCATGTTCCCACCAAGCTGGGAAAGAAGAACATCAGATTTCCTTGCCAGCAGGCACAGCTCAGGCTGTTGCGCTCCTCCAGCAGCTCAGTGGAGTGTGCTGGACCACAGAGCTCCCCCGAGAGCTGCCCTTCCACCCCTTCCCAGAGCAGGACAGAGAGACATGCCCGCCTCCCTCCTTGCTCTGCCCTCCACAGACCTTTAATTCTTTCTCCTCTGATGTTAATCTTGGAGGTGGTGCACAGGTCAAGTTTAATATGCTATCCTGGGGGAGTTTCATTTAGAGCCAGTGAGACGGAGACTGGCGGTTCAATTAGGGTTTCCCATGTAGTCCGGGAGCATCACCAGCTTCAAAAGGCAGCAGGCTGTGCTCAGCAGAGGCCAAGGGAGGCAGGTTCCCACAGACCAGGCTCTTGCCAGAGCCCACTGCCTCTCTTCCTGACACGACTGTGCCCATCACATCACCCCCACAGCCACCCATGCCCAGGGCCACTCTCAGGAGCCAACCCTGACTTGCCCACCTGCCCATATGCACCTCCAGGCCCACATGCCAGCACCCAAACCCCTCGTGGCAATGGCAAAGGCACATTCTCCCACTCCTCCCTCTGCCTCAGTTTCCCCATCAGGTGAGCAGGACTCAGAAGTTACAGGGAGGTGCTTATGCACAGTTCACCTGTGAGATCTCTGGGGGATGCACAGAGCCCCCTGGCACACGGGTACCTGTGTGAAGCCTTGTGGGGCTGTCAGGGGCGTGCTGATGGCTCCAGGCAGTCAGATTCCCCACACAGATCAAGAGACACCTCCCCATCCACAGCCTGGGTATGTGCTGCCGTAATGGGAAAGGACAGGCACTAAAAGACTGTGATGGAGATCATAAATATCCATTAAACCAGCTTTTAATCCACCCTGTGAGCAACAGGGCTGTGGTGAGTGAGAGGCAGGAGCCTGGCAGGCTGTGTGTGTGGCACACAGGGAGGGGACACCCCGGCATCCTACTGTGGGGTGTCGCTGCCCGGGAAGGGGATGAGCCCTCCCTGCAGGGCATGGATGCAGGGGCAGTGCCCAGGGACAGAGGGAATGCTGCCACACTGCCTCCTCCAGCGCTCCAGCCCAGCACAGCCCTGGCACCAGCTGCAGGAGACCTGACGTGACACTGGCTCTCAGGGAAAATACAGTCGGTGCCCAGACAAGAAGGTGAAGCCACAGCCCCTCTGCCACCAGTGTTGCTCCAGCGAAGGACAAAGCAGATTGGTGCTGGGAATCAGAGCCACGTCCTAGCCCTTGGTTCATGAAGGGAAAATCCTGGCTTCTCTCCATTGCTCCCCAAACCAAACCCTCATGCAGAGCCCCTTAAGACACACCCTGTTTGTGCTTTGGATCCAGCTCTTGTATCCAGCTTTTCCTGCTCTCCAGGGACAACAGACTCTGGGTAACAAGGACACCCTAATTCCTAACTCCTGTTGACGAGTTTGTCTTCACTTTGTGTACAGTGTCTTCACCTTCCTCCCTGCCAGTGCTGCCTCACTATTTATGGCTGTACAGCACAGAGCAGGTCACATCTTTGTCCTTCCTCTGGTTTCAGCACAGGACAAAGTGTCCCTGGATTGCTGCTGCCTCTGCCACGATGCTCTGTGCTGGAGACAGGGCCAGCTGCAAGATGGCAGCTCCATTCCCTGGGAATTTGGGCTCTTCCCAATGCAGACTCTCTCACAATGTACAAATTTTGAGGAGGGAAATTCCACCCAGAAGTATCAAGGAGTTTTGTTGTATTTTGATGCTGCCGAATCATTAAACAGTAAAATGCTAGATAGACTAGAAATGTAGATTTGAAGTAATATGATAATATAAAAGCCCAAATGGAATGAAACCAAATGATAATGTCAAATTGAAATGTTCGCCTCTCATTGGAAAAAATCCTTTCACCGTTATTGAAACAAAATGTGAAAGTTGAAATCATTTGATTTGACACTTCTCCATAGAAAAATATCATCAGGATCGACATGTTGCCCAGAGATCTTCAGAGTTTAGAAGCTGCTCTGCTGGAAAAATGTTGCCAGACAGAAACAAGACAGAGCAAAGGAGACTGGTTCTCCCTGCGCCCCTCTCTGAGCCAGAGGTCTGGCACAGAGGGATGCAAGGGAAGCTGGAAAGGGCCAGAGCAGGTTCTGTCCTTGACCCCACTCCTTTACTACCCTGTGTCCCAGCTCCATGCCCAGTAGAGTGACTGGCTGGTGGCCTGACTGTGCCCATCCCTGCCAGGCCATGCCAGCCGTGGATGAGCTTTTCACCCAGCTCCTCCTGCGTTTCCCTGTTCCTGCTCTCCAGCAGCCAGTGCTGCTCAGGCTGGATGTTGTCCAGCCGCAGCAGAGTTCGTGCTCCAGGATTTCACAGCCCATCCCCTTCACAGTCTTGTCTCTCAGCATTTTTATACTTTTTCAAGGCCCCTCCTCAGCAGGGCACACCTGCCAGGACAGGATGTGCTCTGAGGTGCTGACCAGGGTGGTTTGCACCCCTTTGGCAAGTTCTGGCTCACCCAGTGTGCACAGGGGTGTTGAGGGGTGCCCAAAGATAGCCCAGAGATAAGTGAGATCCAACCCTCTGCACATGCTTTGATAACCTGGCATGGGCCTTTGGGGTGTGCAGAGCCCCCAGACAGCATTATAGAATCATTAAGGTTGGAAAAGATCTCTGAGATCATCAAGTTCAAACTTCAACCGAACACCCCAATTCTCCCTAAGCTGTATCACAAAGTACCATATCTACTCATTCTTTGAACACTTCTAGGGGTGGTGACCCCACTGCTTAACCACCCTTGAAGAAATTTTTCCTAATATCCATTCTTCCCTGGGATCACTTGAGGCCATTCCCCCTCGTTCTGTCACTTCTTACCTGGGAGAAGAGACTGCCCCCCACCTGGCTCCACCCTCCTGTCATGTTGTTGTAGAGAGCAGAAAGGTCCTCCCTGCAAATCAGTGCCCCAAACCCCCCTCCTGTGACGCTTCCTCTAGCCCGGACTGGAGGAGTGGGCACCAGCATCCCCCTGAGCCGGCCCGAGCCCCCTGCTGCCCCCGCTGCCTCACCAGATCTCCAGGGCTCCCGGGGCTGGCAGGGCAAGGAGGAGACCCAGCAAGAGCCCAGGACAGAGAGCTCAGTGGTCGCACGGCAGCCGAGTGGTCCCCGCAGCCCCCTCCTCAGGGGTTGGTGCCCACCAAACTCAGCTCAGCCAGGTCCTCGGCTCCCCTCCGGGTGAGAAGGATGCAGTGGGGCCAAACCTCCCTCCCGGCTCTCTCCCTCCTCCCCGGGCTGCAGAGCTCGCCGGGGCTGGTGCTAATGAAGATTTCCTGCAGCGCTTGCTTAGCAGAAAATGATTGGTTACACCCGAGCTCGTAATTAAAAAAAAAAGAGAGCGAGTGCACTAATGGGTATTTATTTGACTGTTACCTTGTCATGTATTTATCGATGCAGATAAATTCAAAATCATTAAATGCTTTACGGGGCCTGACAATTTACAGCCCCTGTCAGTGCTCCGTGCCCTGGCTCTGCGGCAGCGCAGCCGCCAGTGCCTCGGGCACAGGATGGATCTGAGTCCCCCGGCCCAGCACGGGGTCCTGGGCCAGCTGGGGCACACACTGCAAAGAGACCAGCAGGCTGGGACTGACTGTGGTGCATAGAACGGTGCTGAGGTGATGCTGTGCCATGAGCTCTGCCCTGCAGGGATCGTGACGACAGCGACAGGTCTCTGCTCAGGGCTGGAAGCGCAGTCAGGGTGTGATGGGCACCTGTGGTGCTACGCGAGGGGTGATTTGGGCTGTACCCCCAACTCCCCACAGCCCCACCACCCGCCCCGCTCCCGGCCCAGATGTCCCTGTGCAGATGACAGCTCCAGGCAGGTGGGTCTGGAAATGCCTCGGGGGCATGGTTGGGCCGAAATCATTTGTCATCAATATGTGCAGCTGGAAACCTCAAACCAAGCAGACAGGAGCTTCTGGCACTGCTCAGAGGCCAAATGTGAGCCAGTGTGACCACAACAGAGGGGAACTCATCCTCTGCCTTCTTCCTTGGGGTGGAAACCCCTTTCGATGCCTCCCCATCACAGAGCTGATGAAGACAGTGGTGATGAACGCAGGATGAACATTTTTCCCTGCTCTGTAACATGCAGCAGAGGCAGCCCAGAGTAGCCACAAATCTCAGGAGAGCATCTCTCTCGAGACTTATCAGGTGTGCAGGGGGAGACAGGGGCATCTTGACTCAGTGTTTGCATAGCAACAGGGCCCTGCCTTCATGCTGATTATACAGCCCCTAATTACCTTATTATTTCCATTAGCAGAGGCAGGGAGCCCCCTCCTCCCCACACACCCGCAGGCAGCCTGGGCTGGGGCTGAGTGTGAGCATCCCTGTGCTCTGGGTGGTGTCACCAGCATTGCACCTGGGCATGTGCCCTTCCTGTGTGTCTGTGTGCAGGGGCAGCAGCTCTCCCCAATGCCCTTGGGATTTTCAGGGAGATGGTTTTGCCTAGAGAAGCAACACTACAGTGTGGAGTGGGTCTTCCCCCCACGATCACCACAGGGTGGAGCAGAGTCAGCAGCAGCCACCCAGTTTGAGGGCAGAGACACAGCTAAGGTGGCACTCATCCTGCCTGTTGCCAGGCCACCCCGTCCCCAGGACCCAAACCTGCTCCTAGGACCAGGTCTGGACATCATCACTTCCAGTGCAGACATGGCAGCTGCTGCTCCCACCTCTGTCCTGAACCCAAACTCGGTGTGGCAGGGAGGACCTAGCTCCTGATGCTCAGACCTGCAGCAGGGACCTCTGAGGGGGAACATTTCCATCCTGATCCCTGGAGTCTCTCCATGTAGGGAAGGGTCAGGCTGGCACCAGCACAGGGTGAGCACAGCTGGCAGAGCTGCAGGCTGGCCCCAGGCACAGCTGGGAGAAGGCTCTGCCTGAGCACCCCCAGCCCACGGCACCGGCTGCCCCACTGCCCTTGGTGTCTGCAGGCAGCCCAGGAGGCAGGAGCCCAGCATTCCCTGCCTCCCTGCCAGCTGCAGAGCAGGGGGCTCCACACGAGGTGTTAACCACAGGGTGAGATCATCCTGACCAGCCTGCTGGGAGGAGGCTCAGAACTCACCAGCAAGGGTGGATGTGCTGCACTATGGGGGCTCAGTGAGAGGCTCCCCAGGAGCCCCTGGATTGTGCCAGGAGCAGGCAGTGGCAGGAGCCCCTCGATTGTGCCAGGAGCAGGCGGAGTGGCAGCAGGGCCAGCAGCTTTGTTTTGAGAGAAAAGGCAGGAACTGGGGCTATGTGTGTAAGTAGGTCACAGGCGAGGCTGGAGACGAAGCCACGGGCACAGACTACACATGCAAGAGGGACAAGAGAGGGAAAGGGGGGTTGGGATCATTGGGAATGGACAGTGAGAGAGCACAGGAGAGCTCAGAGACAAACAGACAGACATGCAGGACCATGTCCGTGTAAGCTCTGCAACAGCACAGAGGTCTCTCTGCAGCATCCTCCCTTTCTGCTCCCTTGCCACCCTTGCAGTGTGAAAGTCCTTTCCTGATCCCCTTGCCCAGCACAGCCCAGCACTGGAGCTGTGTCCTGCTGAGATCTGTGCAAGGAGGATGCTCAGACCTCTGCAGCCTCTGGCTGTTCTCACTGCTGGGTGCACAACAGTCTTTATCCTCATGGCAGTCACAAGTCATGAAATTATGGTGCAACACAGAGTGGCACCAGGACTGGGGCAGAGCGGCAGCTCAGCCACCACAATTATGGGGAGACATGTCCTGCTGCCTCCCAGGGGTGCTGGGCAGCCCTGGTGTCCCCATGTCAGGCTGGAGAGGCCAGGGTGAGTCCAAGACACCCCATTGTGCTGGTAGTGCTTGCAGGGGCTTCCCTTCACCCACATCCCAGGGTGGTGGGTGGCCATGACGGGGTGATGGGTGATGAGCCCACCTGGAGCAGCATCACTGCGTGGGACCCAACACCTTCAAACCCCACTGACAGCAGGATCACAGCACTGTTCCTCTAGTGCCCACCAACAGCAGGGTCACAACAGGGCTCCCCTAATGCCCCCCCAACAGCAGCATTACAGCAGTGTTCTCCTAGAGCCCCCCTGCAGCACCTGATGCTTCAGCATATAGCCCAGCCCTACATCCTGCATCCTATCTGGTTGTGAAATGTTGAGCACAGGCGGAAAATGCCTTCCCAGCCCCTGCAGTGATCAGCTGGTGCCCCCAGGCAGGAGGTGCAATTAACCTTCTCTTGACAAGAATAACTACCAATGTTATTATTGATCATAAAGTTATCCAGCTCTCTGCAAGCCCCAGCCACAGGATGGGATTGGAGGATGCGTGTCATGGGAACAGAGAGTGCAGAAAGGAAGATGCAGCCTTTGCAGCATCCCGGCATGGTCCTGGTGCACGTGGAGTGGAGCAGGGAGACGTCTCCTCAACCTCCCACCTTCACACCCCACCTGCCTGGATGGCAGGGTGGCTTCAAAGTGAGAGTGAGCTCAGGTGCTGCAACACCCAGACCTTGTGAGGAGCTGAGCCAGGAGGATGCGTGAGCTGAGACACATTAAAAGACAGAAGAATGAGGGAATGACCAAAAGAAGCATTCACAAAGCTTAAAATTGAACATGAAATGAAGCAAAGGCACAAAGGAAAGACATGAAAAAAATTCCTGGTCTAATCCACTGCTCCAACTGTAGGGCAGTGCAGCACCAAGGAAAGGTGAGGCCTGGGGCTTCAGGTGTTCCAGGAGCTGTGTGTTGTGCATCAGGGACTGCAGTGAACACAAGATAAATGGGCCATTTCCTAATTCCAGCCTGCACATCATCTCTGGATGAGAAACAGAGACAGGTCAGTTTGGGATGAATCAGGGAGAATGAAACTGGCCAGCCCATGCAAGCCATGGGGTGCCTGCATCCTCCGTGCTCTGGCTGCAAGTGGGGTGACCCCAAATCCCAGCGTCTGGTCCCTGCACAGGGCAGGAGACAAAATCCAGAGGGATGTGACAAGGTTGGGGTGTTGTCCTTTGGCATCCGGAGTGAAACCACTGCAAAGAGCTTAATCACTGTGTAATTATGCCAAAGCACTGGTCACCCACTGAGGGACTTCTGCAGCATGCTGATCTAGGGAAAAGCTTTACATTATTTGTAACGAGAACCAAGAAACTGGACATTCTCAGGGCAAAAAATATTTCTGGGCTTTGTTAGGAAAATCAGGCTCTGGCTGCTGGGAAACCAGGCATCTTCACCATCTTCTGTCCTGACAGCTTTTGTTTAGGCTTTTTCATTTGTGAAAGGAATGGGTTTGGCAGAGAGGGGGGAATCTGATGGCAGTGCAGGGGAAAGGGAGAAAAAGAAGATTTTTTCACAAAAAATAGGAAAAAAACAGACACTTTTTTTTTTTTCTATATTTCAACCTGCCTGTTTTGAGTCTCCCTGCTGGAGGGGCTGCCACGGCCTCACACCCGACACCCCGTGTGCTGGGGGCTTGTCCGTGGGGCAGAGCTCGGGTGGGATGCCGTGTGCTGCCACTCCTTCCTCCCCTCGGAGCCGGGGCCGTCGGCAGCGGCTGCCAGAGCTAACCCAGATTCCAGGGGCGTCACGCTGCCGCGGCTGCTAAATTGGCAGCGTGTAAGACACATGTCACCTGGGTGACAGGGTGTCTGTGACTGAGGGAGGGTTTGAATACACTGCGCCATGTGCTAAATACTCCCATCTGAGCCAGAGAGACGGAGTGGGAAAGTTCCCTGGGTATTGGGAGAAGGATGGAGGTTGGATTTGCAGGGAGAACATCCCTGCCTGGTCACGCTGGCCCTGCTGGCCCCTTCCCCAAACCCTCCTGGCTTTGGCAAGCAGCGAGCTGGCAGCACCTGCACGGAGCTTCGGTATCTCCGCAGGAGCACATTCTTGCTCTCCTCACCATCCCCAAACTCCAGGAGGCTGGCGGGAGTTATCTTCTGCCGAGGGCAAAGGAGGGAGCAATTAATCGCCCCTTTTGTTTAGAAATAGCTGAGAAACCACAGAGCGCGGCTGGAGTCAGAGCCGGGCGGTGCGGTCGGAGGGTTCCCCGAGGGAGCGCAGATGTCGGGCGGCAGGAGCCGAGTGTCTTGGCCGCAGACGGAGGAGGGAGCGGGGAAGCCGAGGAGCCAGAGCGGATAACCCGACCCTGGGGACCGAGGCGAGGGTTGGGCTGGCGGTGGAGAAGCTGCTCCCTCCTCCTGAGCCCCCTGGAAAAGTGCTTCGTGAGAGGGTGTTGTGACAAAGGAGCGTGTGTCGGTGGGAGCCCTGTCCCCTCCGTGGGGTGACAAGCCAGCACAGGTCCATGTTGGCTGAGACCAGGGCTCAGGAAGGGCAGTGCCTGCGGGGATTTGCTGTCTGGTGGGCACCTACAGAACTCGCGGGCTCCTCTGAGCACAGCTTCACCAGGGACCTGCAGAATTCCTGGTGGGTGTGTGACATCAATGTTGGCTGCACCAGCTCTGTCCTGTCTCTTCTGGAGTGAAGCAGCGCCCAGCAGTCACTGCCCTTCTCTTCTCTCACACTGACATTCTTCCCCACCTTCCCCTGCCCAAGGGTGGTTGTTCTTGAGGCTTGTGAAGACCTTCAGGCAGTGGGTCCATCGCAGCTCCCTCTCTCCACCAGGCAGCCTCAGCCCTCAGCCGTGTTCCAGCCCCAGGCACAGAGTCAGGCAGTGATTGCCTGTGTCAAATGGGTGACGGCAGAACTGCAAGGGGAAAGGGGACAGGCTTTGGCATCCCAAGTGACCAGGAGCCCCAGACTGCAGCAGCACCATCACAGCAAGTCATCTTTGCTCTGAGCAGTCACATTTCCAGTGCTGTGGGACAAGAGGCCGTGTCCATGTACACACACGTTGTTTCAGTCACACGGTGCTGGGCACTGGTGAGGCCACACCTCAAATCCTGGGGTCAGTTTTGGGCCTCTCATGACAAAAAACACATTGAGGGGCTGGAGCATGTCCAAAGAGAGGAACAGAGCTGGGGAAGGGGCTGGAGCACAAGTCCCATGAGGAGCAGCTGAGGGAGTTGTGAGGGCTCAGCCTGGAGTAAAGGAGGCTCAGGGAGTACCTTCTGGCTCTGCAATTCCCTGACGGGGGGGGGGAGCGGGGGGAGGGGGGGACGTGGGTTCGGGCTCTGTTCCCAGGGAACAAGGGACAAGACAAGGGGAAACAACTCAACTTGTGTCAGGGGAGTCAACTTGTGTTAGGGAAAATTTGGTCACTGAAACAGTGGTCAGACACTGGTATAGGCTACCCAGGGCAGTGGTGGAGTCACCATCCCTGGAAGTGTTCTAAAAATGAGTAGACATGGCACTTCATTAATGTGCATGATGGGATTCAGTCAAAGGCTGGACTTGGTGATCTTGGAGGTCTTTCCCAAACTTAATGATTCTATAATTCTTCTGGATCTGACAAATGTCAGACAGGTCATGGATCTGCTTCCTCTGCAGCGGAGCTTCAGCCCCTCCCAGCCCAGTTATAGCTGGAGGAGAGAGAGACCAAAGAGGCCGAGCCAGAGGCTCAGGGATGTGTATTCTGCTCATTGCTCACAAATACTAATGGCCCAGAGTTATTAATATTGCCACTGTAGTCATATCTGGGTAATTACTGCCATTAACCACCAGCAGAACTATTGAGTTCCCCTAATCAGTGCATTATAATAATTGGGACCAAGTGTTTTATAGATCCGGATGCTAATTCCTTCCTAACACCTCTCCCTCCCCTGGGGCTGCTCCTCCCTGCTCAGCTCCAGTGTCTCCCAGCCCGAGGCTGCTCCCAGTCCAGCTGCTGGGGTGTCCTCTGTCCCACATGCCGTGGGGTGGGTGACCCACACCTTGGGATGTTCCTGCTCCACCTAACAGTAAATCATGGCTGCAGGAGGTTTGTGTGGCCAGGCACTCCATCCTCAGGGTGTCCCGGGTGTGGAGGTGGAGGTGGGTCTCCAAGCAGGGCTTGCTGGAGAGGAGCCCTGCACGTGTGGCCCAGCAGCATCTCCCTGGTGCCAGGAGGCAGCAGGACTGGAGGGAGCGCTTTGGCTGTTCCGTGCTGCTGGGACACAAATGTGGTGTGGGGGAAATTAATTGCACAGTCTGCTATTTACACCCATTTCCTCTTGCTCTGGAAAGCTCTTCACTGCTGCAACCATCTGGGCCTTGGAGCCCAAACCCGCCTTGGCCCGGAGCTGGTGCCTGTTCAGGTGGTGATTCAGTGGGTTGCATAAGAGGAGCATCTTCTCCTCCCCTGTCCCGGCTGTGCTGAGCTGAGCAGGCAGCTGCCTCCACACCCCCACCATCACAGGGAAGGGGCAGCTGGGACCAGCTCCCTCCCAGCTCTGCCTTCCCTGAGCACCAGCAAGCCCTTGGTGCCCGGGAAAAGCAGAGCCAGGCTGGCTCCAAAATCAGCAGCCAGGCATCTACCACAGCCCTTCGGGCCACATCGTGGGGACACAGTTGGTGCCACACTGAACCCTGGCAGGGAAGCCTGGACCTGGGGGCAGAGCAGGTCTGCAGCCCCCAGGACACCTTTGTCCCTGTCTGGAGCAGGGCAGCAGATCTGTGACTCCTTCGTGACAAGGAGAGCACAACCATGTGTCTTTTAGAGCTGGCCTGAAAACAAAAATCCCTGGAAATTCTAATAAATAAGAAAAAAGGGGTGTGGGGGAATTCTTGGAGGGTGGGAGTTACACAAAAGGTTTGGCTGTGCCCAAGCCAACACATTTGCTTCCAACTACAGCCATTTCACAGAATTTTTTTTTTATGTTTAGCAAAATAAAATTAAGGGAAACTTTGAAACAAAGTCATTTGGAAGAGAAAAAAAATCCAAACATTTCACTCTGAAAATGCTGAAATGAAATGTTTTGATCTTTTGGGGGATTTTTCCCTCCAAACAAACCATTCAGCAGAATTGACATATTCATCCAGAACCTTTTGGTGTTGTCAAATCTGAATTTTTGTTTTTATAATTTTTTTTTCAAAAAATCAAGCCCTCTCAGCTGTAGCCAGCCAGAGAGGCGAGTTCCTTGCAGGCAGAGATGTGTGCTGTCCTCAGGGAGCTCCCTGGTGGGTTTGGGGGGACCCTTCAGGGTCTCCTGGGGGGAGAGGTTCATCCCTGCAAAGCAGAGAGAAGACACCTCACGCTCCTGCTCAGCCCACGATGGGATCCAGTGGCCAAGGGATGGCACTGCCAAATGGAGGCCGTGGCCTGGGAGGGATGAGCCAGGTGAGAGGCATCCCCTGGGACCCGGCAGGTGAGAGAACAGAGCGATGCAATCAATAGTGCTAATTGCAAAGGCAATGTCTAGCAGAAATAAGATGGTTATTCTGCATCACTGGACACTCTTACAATCAAATTGTCCACAGACAATTAGCTGAGCAGGAGAAAAAAGGAATTAGATTTCTAATTGTTCTGCTGGTGAAAGGCATTTCAGAGTACTCGGGAGGATGGAGGAAGGAGACGTTTGCATCTCTCTCTCTCTGCTGGGCTGCAGGAGCTGCCATCCCTGCTGTCATTCCCAGAGGGATAACCAAGCCAAGGGAATGGAGACTGCAGCTGGGAAGTACAGACGGCTTCTTGGGAGGCTTTGGCCAGTGCTTATATTTCACGGCTGGTTTATTTATTTCTTCCCTCCAGCCCCCTGCACAACAGAGCAGCAGCACTCAGTGCTGCTCTCTGGGCACTGGCACGCTGGCAGTGCACTCCTGCAGACCCTTGGGCATCCCCCCACTGCATCCTGGGCCAGGGACATCCCCATCCATCACCCAACCTCCTGAGGCACCACCTGCATCCCCACACACGTTCCCAACAGTACCGTCCCCGTGTGACAAGGCAATGGGGCAGAATCCAACCTCCTGTCCCCAAAACCCCCATCCTGTGACTCCTCGATAGCCCACGTCCTGCTGGATGACACAGGGAGAGAGGTGGGGGAGGAAGCCCTGGGATTTTTCTGGTTGTTATTAATGTTGGTGTTGACTCACACTGGTGGGTGTTGTTTGGCTCGAGGGAGTCTCCTGATGCTGCAGCTCCTGGGGCTGCATTGTGAAGACAACGGGAAGTCCTCCTGCCCCTGCTCCCTGGGCTGCTGGGGAGCATCCATAGCATCCCTGCTGTCTGCGGGCTCTGGTTGTTTTTGTAGGGATAGCCTTGGAACACAGAGGTCCTTACACACACTCCAGTGTCCTGGTTGCCCTTCAGCTGCATTCTCACTCGGGGGCGGGTGCAATGTGGCTGCAGAATCCCAGGAGGGCCAGAACCCTCCCTTGGGTGTCACATCTGCATCAGTGCTGAGGGCAACAGCCTATCCTTGGGCAGCAAAAGGCATGGGCTGGGGGAAAAGACCCTGCTAGGTTTTGGTATTCACCAGTGCAGAGAGCAAGGAGATCTGAGAGCAGTTTTACCTTCTTCCATCTCTCAGCATCCATCCATCATCCCACTGCTCATCACCACCGAGTCCTGAGCTATGCCAAGCGGACACACTGAGGGGTTTTCCCTGTCTAGTTTTCTATATCCCGATTGCCTTTTGGAGGGTTCTGGGCTCAGAGCACCCTGACCCTACCAGTAGAGCAGGGTGATCATGGTGCAGCTCAGTGGCACACCCTGCAGGGACCTTCTCTGTGGCATTTGAGATCCAGCACCCTCATGGGCACTGTCCCACAGACAGCAGAGCCACCAGCATCCCTTTCCTTTTAGCAGCAAAGGCAGAAGCAGTGAAGCGGGTTCTGTGGGGGTTCTGTTACTGCCTTGGACGCCCAGGCTGGACCCACATCAGTCACCTGCAGACAGAAGTTATCCTGGTCTCTCCTGCCTCACTATGGGAGACCTGAAGTCCCATGTGAAAACCCCAAGCAACCTGGCAGCCAGGATTAGTGCTCAGGGCTGCTCTTGCCCCTCTGAGCACAGCTAGTCCCTGCTGCAACCTGGAGCTGCACGCTTCCATCTGAGCCGCCTAACCGTGAAAAACATGGAATTATAGTCACCTCAGAGAGCATGTGGCTGCTGGTCAGCACATTCACGCTACCCATTGGTTTAGGCACTGTGGTTTTCTCCTCCTGGGGGTGGGACATCCTTGTCCTCACCAGGAACTACCATGCATGGGAACCCTGCAACTCAGACCCACCAACACAGCGCCCACCATAGACAGAGAGGCCACAGCATGGGCAGCACAGCCACGACAGTGATGGGTAACAGACTCATCTTGTGCTTCCAGAAGGATCAGCCCCAGGTGATGTTGCTGCTGTGAGCGTACAGCCAAATACAGCCCCACATATGTATATTCTCATGCACACACACACACACATATATATATATCCCCTTTGCCTTTGAGTCACTAGAGTTGAAACCTTCCCTGTGAAGAGCCTTCTGAGAAATATTCCCCTCCCTCTCTCTCCCTCTCCTGCATTCGGGCTAATTTTATCTTGTGTCTTTCATCTGCCTGTGTATCTACCACTCCTGACAAAAAAGGGATTTTCACAGATTTTGCTAGTGCTCACCAGCTCTAAAAGCTTTCATCTCCCTTCGACGATGAGTGCGTGTCATCTGCTCGCTCCAAATTACAGCAGAGGCCTTCACACTCAATCGGAGCATTTTCTGCCTAATTTCCCAGGCAGCAAGATTAAGTGTGGGCTCGAGGCTTGTCTGGCGTGATCCACAGAGCAGCCGCCTCCTGGCTCCCAGGGCTGGCCCCGGGGAAGCCCAGAGCACACCTCGCCCTGCCTTCTTCAATGCACACCCTTCAGGGAAGACAGGCAGCAGCGGTGCCTCCAGAAGGCAGCTCTGGAGCCCGTGGACTGGTGGGGGATGGCTGGGCAGGGGGGCTCCCCATGGCACAGAGCCTGAAGCTCTGCCTATCCAAGCGAGGCTGTAAGAGCTGCTCTGGGGCTCATAGAGCCTCTCAGCACCAAACCCACCCTGGCAGGTGCTGCTGCAAGTCCAGGAGACAATTGCAGCGTTTCTCTGTGATGGCCAGGCTGTCTGTAGGAGCAGCAAAGAGTGGAGCAGCAGGTGAGGGTTTATCTCCCTGTCATCACCGCAGCCAGTTTTGACAGTGGTTCCCAGGTTGTTCATGTTGTCTCCGGGTGCTTTGGTTGCTGCCTGGGTGAGAGCTGTGGTGTCCACACCAGGAACAGCCATCACACTCTGCCCCGGGCAGGCTGTCACAGGAGCACAGCCCCCAGGGCCCCCAAGCACAGTGGTGGAGGCACAGTTTGTCCCTTGAAAATGAATTTTTAAGCAAGGCAAAAGAAGCCAGCACAGGGATCATAGAATAGAATCATGGAATGGTTTGGGTTAGAAGGGACCTTAAAGATGATCCAGTTTCACAGGCAGGGACAACTTCAACTATCCCAGGTTGCTCCAAGCCCCATCCAACCTGGCCTTGGACACTTCCAGGGATGGGACAGGCACACTTTCTCTGTACAACCTGTGTCAGGGCCTCAGCACCCTCACAGGGAAGAATTTTTTCCCAATACCTAATTTAAACCTGTCATTCCCACTTCTCCTGTCACTCCAGGCCCTTGTAAATAGTCTCTCTCCATCTTTCTTGCAGGCTCCCTACTGGCACTGCAAGGCCACAATCAGGTCACCCTGAAGCTTCTCTTCTCCAGGCTGCACAATCTCAATTCTCCCAGCCTTTCATCACAGCAGAGCTGCTCCATCCCTCAAATTAACTTGGTACCTCCTCTGGATTCACTTCAAGAGCTCCATGTCCTTCCTCTGCTGGGCCCCCAAGGCTGGGGGCAGCTCTGCAGGTGGGGTCTCACCTGAGGGGACAGAGGGGCAGAATCCCCCCTCTCCTGCTGCCCACACTGTGGGATCAGCCCAGCACGTGGCTGGTTTCTGGGCCAAGGCATGTCCAGCCCCTCACCCATCAGCAGCCTCAGGTCCTTCTCATCAGGGCTGCTCTGGGTCTATTCATCACCAGCCTACACTGATCCCGGGGTTGGATGTCAGGTCAGGGAACTCCAGCCCTGGGACAGCTCCATTCCTGACCACACTGATCATCCTGTGCAATTCTCCACCTAGCACCTGGTGTCCTGCCCCATGGATGAGGTGATCTGGTCCCATCCTGCTAGGAATTCAAATCACATCTGCTCCCAGAGCACATCCGTGAGCTGCAGGTCTGCTGAGGGCACACACCTGGTACAGATTGAGGACTCCCAGGTAAGGTGCCCCCTCCCACCACGACCTGTGTGGTGAGAGGAGCCAGCAGCTCCTCCCTCAGCTCCCCGACAGGCAGAGCACGAGCTGAGATGGAATGAGGAGCAGACGGCGTGATTAGCTCTGCTCAGAAAGGTCAAAACACTTATCAGACATGAATGGCACAGCTAAAAATACGCTCGGCACCTCCCTGGTAATACTCTCCCAGGAAGTGACAGCCGTGGCTGTGAACAGGGCTGCTGAACTTCTGGATGGGAGCCTGGATCAGCAGTGGGGGGTGGGGGGGTCTTCCCATTTCCGTCATCCCTCTGTGTAACTTGGTAAGGTCAGAGTGACACCACCAAAGGCATTAGGGATGCTCTGAGGGTGACTGGGATGGGTGGGATAAGGCAGGAGGGGGCTGATGCTGCAGCCTGGGAAGTCAGGCTGAAAGTCAGACTGTGGAGAAGGTGAGGGGAGAAACTACACCAGAGCTGAAATATCAGGGACCAAGAGGAGAGAGGGAAGAACAAGAAGTTAACAAGATGATCCAGGTGGGGAGCTGGAGACACAAGACTTACTCCCTTAGCAAAGAGCCAGTGCAGTTACCCCCCAGCCCCCGGTGCTCTGGCTCCAGGGACCCCTCACAGCAGCCAGGCTACAGGACATCATTCCTCAGCACTCCTAGTCACGCTCAGCCAGGCCACACTCAGACCTGCCCCACAACCATGAACCACACAGCACAGACTCCCTGGACACCGCAGTCCCACCAACAGAATCACAGAATCATTAAGGTTGGAAGAGACCTCCAAGTTCATCAAGTCCAACCTTCAACCAAACACCCCCGTGTCCACTAAACCATACCACAAAATGCCACATCTACTTGTTTTTTGAACACTTCCAGAACTGCAGAGTATCCCACCACCTCCTGGGTACAAAGTTCCTGGAAAAGAAGGAACTACTACGACCTACTCACTTCCCCTCCAGAAACAAACAGCTCCTCTGTGATCCTTGAACACCTTGGCCTCCCAGTCCCAGGAAAGAGGGTGTGCAACCTTCTTGTCTCATAGGCAAAATTCAGTTGTGCCTCTTGCATTTCATATTTAAGAGGTGTTTTTATGAGGCCGAGTTGGATGGGGCTTGGGGCAACCTGGTCTAGTGGAAGGAGTCCCTGCCCACAGTAGGGGAGCGGAATGAGATGAGCTTTGAGGTCCCTGCCAACTCAAACCATTCTGGGATTCTGTGACTGCTGGCAGAGGATGAGAAGAGGCAGTGGAGGCTGAGGCCACAGGGCTCTGGGGCTGCTCTGGGCTGCCACGCTGCTCCCTGGGTGCTGTGCTCACAGGGAGCCCAGCCCAAGACCCAAGGCCACCCCTCCACGTAATTCCCATGGTGGAGATGCTTTGGTTGGGACCAAGGGATGGGAAAGTGGTACTTTCCGACTACAATTTTTCCAGCCCAGGGTGTGGGAATGCATAGTGTGGGAAAGCTGTGGGACACTGGTGTGACACCAGGGACAGGGACCCAGCTGGGATGTGAGCAGCTTCCCTGCATGAATCGGGGCTGCACAGCACAGTCTGCAGTGACAGTGAGGAGAAATGACTGTGCCAATTTGCAGCAGGGCTCCTGAACGCTGTCACTGCCAATCGCTGTCACCACACGGCCTCCAAAGCCTCACCTGGGCCGTGGTTAAGCACCTGCTCTCCTGTCTCATTAGCAGCTGTTACCATCATTATCTCTGCTCTTACTCCTGCCCTGGGCTGCGCAGCCACTGCTGCCCTGCGGGGGTGAGATGCTGCAGGAGATGACCTGAGTGCTGTGGGGTCTTGAGCCACTGCAGGATTTCCTGGGGTGATCAGGTGGCTGGGGCCAGCCCCAATAGCTCTTTGCTGTCCTGGGCTGCAACACACTGACATGGGCCCAGCTGCCTCATCCCAGGCAGGGTTTGCCCTGCTGTCCCCCACCCTGGGTTAACCCTGGGAACTGGTTACACGTGTCTCATGGATGTGAGTGCAGCTGCCTCCACGCTTCCCTGACATGTCCCTGTGAGCACAGCCTGGGCTGTCCATGTCCCTGCCTCTGTCCTGTCCAAATGCAGCTGGAATATGGGCATCACCACTCCCTGCTCCGGCCAGTGGGGCCACCTTCTAGGAGTTCTGGACCCCTGGACATGGAGGACTGGGGAAGGCACTCCCCAGGGAGCAGAAGCCAGTCCCCAGACCCTCCTGTCCTCAGGTGCTGGTTTCTGTGTCCCTGCACCCTGAATAGATCTTGCTCCCTCCTACAACCCCTCTCTCCCTGTGCCCTAGCTGTGCAGAGGACACAAGGACCCCACTGTGTCATCCCTCTGCTCGTCTCCAGGGAGAAAAGCAGGAGGGAAGAGGTACTTACTGCTTCACCTCCACTTTACCCTTCCTTAAGGCAAGGGCTTTTAATTTCCTTTTAGGGCCAGAGCAGCAATCACTAAATTATGTCAGATCCCTCGGTGCAAAGCTAGGGGATCTCCCAGCCTCTGGCTAAGCCCTGCTTGAGCGACAGCCTGGTACCTGCAGGTCAGAGACCTCCCCGGTGCTGCTGACAGCTCTGCTAAAAGCTCTTTGTTCCTCAACCCCTAAGGCCCTGCTAAGTGGCAAACAGCACAGAGAGCATCTGTGTAAGGAAGAGGTACTCCTGGCACAGGGATGCTCTCTGAGCTGCTTGCCCTGCTCCTCTGAGGCCTAATGGGCTACAGGCAGCACCACAGCTCACCCTGCCTGCTTGGTGGGCAGTGGGTTTATCCATGAGCAGGCTGAGCCCTGAGATCAGGAGGGCTGGCTCCAATCCCATGGGAGCAATGCTTTCCATGGACATAGACAGAGGGGACAGTGCTGTCACTGCCACCCTCCCTGCCACCTCTGCCCATCTCTGCACCTCTCTATCAGCTCCATGTCAAGCGTGCCAATCAGACCTGTTGATTCCGTATGGATCTGAGGGCAGCAGTTTGCTCTCTGTGATCACCCATTAGGTGTTGCCCCCATGGAAGAGCCACTGGAGAGCAGATGTGATCAGCCACCAAGGCAGGGCTCCTTTGGTGGGTGCCTACACCTTTAAATCAGGAAGAAAAAAAATAAAATAAATCCTTCGCCTAGAGGGCAGTGGAACAATTTTGACTTTAAAAAGAGAGCGAGACAGAGAGAGCGAAGTGAGCGTTAACAACTCCTGATCCAGTCCCTGGGCATTCATTAATGTTTCATGGCGCTTTCAATTATTGCCTCCTCTGCCACTGCCGTCATCTGTCTCTTCAAATCGACGGTATAATAACCACTCAAGCAGAAATCCACTCTGCTGTCTGCCCGCCACTCCCCTCCCAGCCTCCGCAGCTCCCTCTCTCCCAGCTTTTCATCTGCGCCTGGCACATCTCGCTGGAAATGCCTTTGCCCCTGCCCTGCTTGCTGCGAGCTGGGACCAGTGCTCGGGGGGACATGGGGATGTGTAGGACCCTCCTGCTGGGACTCAGGCTTTCATCAAGCAGATCCCTCCCCACACCGAGGGGTTTGGCAGCTGGTTTGGGCACATGCTCTGGGGCATGGTGGGGTCTGACACCCCAACCTCGGGCACTGAGCCCCAGAACCTGTGTCACCCCGCCGTGACCGTGACCCCAATGTGCACTCCACAACACATCCCAGCCCCCAGCCCCGTGTTCCTGGTCAGGAGACACACCAGCTGTGGAGGCATCTTGTGTCCCACACACCCCCAGCCCTGTGCACCCACCCACCCATGAGCACAGCGTGCTGCCTGCTGCCCGCACAGCCCCGGGCTCAACCCACCAACAGATGTGGCCCAAATCCCTGCCTCCCCTGCAGAATGTCCCCGCGTTGCCACCTGAGCCCTTCTATGACACGGGAGAGCTCCCGGGCAAGTGAGGGCTCCCTGTGTGTCCCACAGCCCTGGAGTTGTTGGGTGCCTGGGCAGGGAAGGAGCAGTGCTGAGGAGGCTGCAGAGACTATGAAGCAAAATCTGTCCATGCATTTTCCTACAAGGTATCATGGCTCAGGCAGGGGAAGTCTGCATAGGGCTGGAGACCTGTGAGGAGCACCTGGAGCACCTGCAGCTCACCTGTCCAGCAGTGGGACCACAGAGTTCACCTCAGCTTTTCTCTGTCTGGAGGGAGTTAGAGAATCCCAGAATGGTTTGGTTTGGGAGGGACCTCAAAGCTCATCTCCTTCCAACCCCTTGCCATGGGCAGGGACACTTGCAAACAGACCATGTTTCTCCAATCAGGCCTTGTACACTTTCAGGGATGTGGCAGCCACAGATTCTCTGGGTAACCTGTGCCAGGGCCTCCCCACACTCACAGGGAAGAATTTCTTTCTAATATTTAATCAAAATGTGCTCTCTGTCAGTTTAAAGCCATTCCCTCACTCTCAGACCTGCCAGCATCAAGGCTGCAAGCCTCACACAACTCCATATAGCTCATGTTTGCCTTGCGCAGTCCTCAGTGTTCACAAACACGGTGTCCCTGAGCTCAGCACCTCAGGGTGAAGGAGCCAGAACCTTCCCCCTAGGGCAAGCATACATGAAGGCTCAGAAGTTGGTTCCCAGTTACTCTGCCAAGCATCCACCAGCCTGTCCAACACATCATTGCTATCTGGGATGGGAGGAAGGGCTCGTGCCTTCCATGCAGACTGCAATGAACCCAAACCATCCTGGATTTGAAGTCAGTGTTCCTGCTCAGAGGAAGTCATGTCCTTCAATCCCACCCCTGCATTCACACCTCATGGAGGTGTTGGGACTCTGCACTTTTAAACATTCATTATTTTCTCAGAATGGAAACAGTGCTGAAATGTCAAAATTTCCAGTGGGACATTCTCTATTTAACTATCCTCTCTGGGCTGGGATTTATTGCTGACAACTGAATCACCCACATCTTGTTGCTATTACCAGAAAGCTCCTCTTGTTCCTGGGGTCCTCCCCAGCTCTGGTGTTTGAGTGTTATTCTAAGAGGAAGAGGATGCTCAGAGATGTACCAAGGAGATGTGGTGGCAGATGGGCACCCAGGGGCTGGGCAGTGTAAGGACAGAGCAGGACCCTACACCATTTTTGACCATCCCGATGTTCTGGCTCCACTGTTGGCAGAGCTGGATGGAGCTGCTTTTCCTCCCAGGACGGGACTGCACAGCCAGCCCCCAGCCCCCTTGCTGGTCCCCTGCCACCTGCACTCCCAGCTGCTCCAGCAGCTCCAGCTCTGCCTGCTGGAGGGACTCTGGGAGCACAGAGCTCCTCACCAGCCCTCCCTGCTCCTCCTTTCCTCGCCCTTACCCCACCAAGCCGGTTTTCCTTTTGAGTCTTGCTTCTCCCTTTCCTGGAACTCTCCTGGCTGGAGCAGGGCTGGAAGGAGGCAAGCAGGGACTTGGCCCTGGCAGTGGCTGGACTCGGCACAAGGTGCTGGGATGCTCAGGAATGGCCCAGCAGGAGTTTTACTCCTTTCTTTCTCTGGCTCTTGTAAAGATATTTTGGAGTCCCTCTGATGGGAGCCAGATGTGCTGCAGATGTTTCTGCTCAGCAGAGCGCTGGCTTGCCTCCTGCACATTCAGAAGGATGCACATGTGTTCTGGTGACAATGGCCACAGCCCCTTTGGTCAGGCTGCTCCCACTCACACACCGCTCACCTCGAGTGTGCCCAGAGCTTCGGGGCACACATGGCCACACATGGGCATGGGGACACACTGGTATGGGGACACACCTGCATACCCTGTTTTACCTGTGCACTACTGGCACGGGATCGCCCATGCGTGTGGCACAGGGAGCATGCCCTGCACCCACTGGGGTCTGCACCCCCAGGGACCCTCACTGGGTGGGTTCATGCCACAGCTCCTGGCACGGGCAGATCCTGCATGAGCTGTACGAGCTGCCATTCTGAGCTGAGGCTTTGAAATGATGGAGCCTTGTCTTCTGACCCATCACAGAGCAAGTAGCATGGCATGAGCAGCAGGCAGGGGACTGATCACCACACCCTTTTAGAATCATGGAATCACAGAATGGCTTGAGTTGGAAGGGACCTTAAACCTCCTTCCAACCCCTTACCATGGGCAGGGACACCTTCCACTAGCCCAGGTTGCTCCAAGTCCCATTCAACCTGGCCTTAGACACTTCCAGGGATGGGGCAGTCACAGCTTCTCTGCCCAACCTGTGCCAGGGCCTCCCCACCCTCACAATGAAGGATTCCTTCCCAATATCCCATCTAACCCTGCCCTCTGGCAGTGGGAAGCCATTCCCTTGTCCTGTCCCTCCATCTCTTGTCCCAAGTTCCTCTCTGGCTCTCCTGAAGACCCTTTAGGCACTAGAAGGGGCTCTCAGGTCTCCCTGGAGCCTTATCTTCTCCGGGTGAACACTCACAGCTCTCCCAGCCTGGCTTCAGAGCAGAGGGGCTCCAGCCCTGGGATCAACTTAGTGTCTCCTTTTTAGACTCATTCCAACAGCTCAATGTCTTTTGGCAGAGTCCTTCACCCGGCAAGTGCTGTCAAGCACCATCCCTCCAGAGCCAGGTGGGAGCTGTGCCCCCCCTCCCCTGTGGGGACCAGGAGCTGAGGTCATTTGTCTTTCTCCACATGCTCTCTCAGAACCAGAGCAGGACAAAATCCTGTGTCAGTGACCATCCCTGCAATGTCTGGCATCTTCCATGGAGTAATCAGCCTCAGACACCAGCCTCCCTCATTCACCTCTGAGCAGTCCCCAGCCCTCCTTCCCTTCTCACACACATGCACACTTTGATGTGTATTACCACAATATTTCCCTCACATGCTTTCCTGCATGCCCTGGGAGGGGGGTCCTGGAGGAATGCAGCCTGCCCAGGATCACACCTCCCAGCACTTCCAGCACTCACTGTGCTGCTGGTTGGAGAGGAGCAAGGATAGGGTTTTGTGGTCCCAGTGCATCAGTCTGTGACTGGCAGGTGCTGGGGATGTTTCCTGGCTGGTCCCATGATGTCACAGGAGTGAGGGCTCAGTGCCCAGGAGCCAGACCTGCCACACTCAGCATCAAGACCCAAGAGCAGTCTCCTTGTGCAGGTTCCAGTTTTGTTTCCATTTCTGGACTCATGTTGCCATTCCCAGTTCATTGTGCAGCACAAATCCAGATGACATGTAAGCAGGAGGTGAGGATGGGTGGACAGCGGTGTGGGGGGAGGCAGGGAGCAAACCCAGCATGCCCAGTCATGCCAAACCTCAGAATAAACTGGAGCAGGGTGCCCAATCTGAGAGCTTGGAATTAACCTCCCATGTGCCAACTGAGGGAGCCAGGTGAGTGCTGGTGCCCAGGCCAGGTGGGAGGTCCAGGCTGAGCATCCCAGCACAGGGCTGTGTGCGTGGGGTGCTGGCACTGCCTCTCCCCCACCACCCCTTCCTCTGCTTCCCCCCCTGCTCACACTCCCCCTCTCTCTCCTTCCTAATCCCCACAAATGCTAAGATATTTAAATGTGGTATTTTCAAATCTAATCAGCGTTCCAAAGCTGTGCTGCCGCCACTCAAATTTAATTTGATCCATTTACCAACTTTGTGGTGCATCTAATCAAAGAGCGGGAACAATTAGGTGAATGTCAGGGGTCACCTCGCAGCCTCCTGTGCCGCCGAGCCCTGGGAGGCAGCTCAGCAAGGCCAGCCCTGGGGAACAAAAGCAGGAGCCAGGAGGCTCAGGATGGAGGTGGCCACAGGGATGGAGGATATCCTGGGTCATGCACATCACAGAGTGGCTCAGGCGGAGGCAGCCTGGCCAGGGACAGTGGGATGATGTCCCTCCTTCACTTCGGAGTGAGCAGAGACATGGACTATGCAGGCCTGTCTGCTGGGAGGGTGTGCACTCTGCTCCAGTCATCTCTTGTCCCCTGTGTCCCCACAGCTGTCCCGTGGTGTGCTTGGCCAAGGACTACTACTGCTGCTCTTGCAGTTCAGTGCACAATAATCCAGATAGTCTGAGCTTTGATCCTCTCCCACCATCCACATGTGGGCTCTGGACAGGGCTAGGAGAGGTTCAGGAAGCAAAACCTCAGCCAGACTCTTTCCTACCTTGACCAAAGCTGCAATGCCATGTCATGCGTGGGGTGAGATCCCCCAGATCAGACTGGACACTGGAAGGGACCCTAAAGATCACCTTGTTCCAATCCTTTATCATGGGCAGGGACACCTTCCTCTACAAGGTGAAAGAACCATCATGTGGTTCATCTTACAAGCTCTCTCTGCTTTTCACTCATGACAGGAGATGAAGATTAATAAGCGTCTTCTGTGCCACATTTTGTAGTCCCAGCACAGACAGACCAAGGGGTCCCTTTCTCCTCCTCCCCAGCTCTGAGCAGCAAACTGTTCCTTGCTGCGCTCCAGGAGTCTCAGCTCATCCCTGGCCCACAGAGATCCCCCACTATGTGTGTTTGTTGGGCTTGGCCTCAGTCCCCCCCCAGTCCCCAAGCCCTGAGCTTGCTGCAGGGTCTCTGCAGTGTGGAGGTGAGGGGCCAGGCTGGGGAACAGGTCTGCTGGGAACAGTCAGGCCAGCAGGACCACCGGCTGCAGCACTCTGGGAGGGGCAGAAAGAAAGGGGGGGAAATACAAATAAACAACTTTTGGCAGAGTGCTTGTTTCTGTTTTCAATATCTTCTTTGAAGGACTGAAAGAAGTGTCTGCAGTTTCCTCACAAGGGGCAGCTCTGATTTCTGCTCTCTGTGACCAGGGACAGAACCCAGGGAATGGCTGGAGGTGTGTCAGATGAGGTTTAGGTTGGATCTCAGGAAAAGGTACTTCCCCCAGAGGGTGGTGGGCACTGACCAGGCTCCCCAGGGCAGTGGGCACGGCCCCAAGGCTGCCAGAGCTCCAGGAGGATTTGGACAATGCTCTGAGGGACAGAGTGGGATTGTTGGGGCATCTATGCAGCGCCAGGTGTGGGATTTGGATGAACCTTGTGGGTCCCTTCCACTCAGGAGATTCCATAATTGTATTATTTTAAGTGAAGGAGAGGTAGGTGTGGGGAGAGATGACATATGTGATGTTTGCTCTCCCCCCCTTCCCGGCCCCAGATCTGAGCCCAGAGGGACCCACACTGGAGTGGGAGATGTTCAAGAGTCACCAGGAGGGTTTTGCGCATTCTCGGGGTACAGGGGGGCCATCCCAAGTTTTGGTAACACAGTCCTCACTCACTCCAGCACCTCCCAACACTCTCATGATGAGCATCACCCTCCTGCTACAGCATTAAGGTCCCTGATCTGAGCTGGGGTGAAGGTCTGGGAGCATCAGGTATTTAACTTGAAACTGGCTGAATTGAAAAATAAGCTCTTTTCCCACCACCCATGAAATTCCTAACTCAGATTTTTACTGCTGTAGCAGAAAAGCCTCAATTCCTCAAAACCACAAGAGGAAAAAAAATGGAGCAAATATAGGAACAGAGGCTGGGAAAAGCTAGAGCAGAAAACAAACCAACCCTACAGAAAATGGAAATAAAACCCATCCAACTTTGTTCAATACCAAGTACACCATTTTTTCAGGATTTTCATTTTCACCTGAAGAAATCCTGTGCCACTCCATGAGCATCCCCAGGACCCTGGCATGTCCATTCCTAGCACTCCCTTCCCTAAGCCACAGGCACAGCATTCCCACTCCATGACTCCCTGCCAAAAAGAGACCCTGGAGATGGGCTCACACCAGCTGGTTGTGCACCACCCTCTGACTTGGCACTGCAAGGATGCCTAGAGGGACAGTAAAAGCTGGTGCTGAAGGGGGGAGATACCTGTGATGCCAGTCCCAAGCACATATGTCATCCCCGGTCAGGGAGTGGGGCACAGGCAACATTCTCCCACTGAGTTTGAGATGTAGAAAGCAAGCGCAGCCCTGCCTGTGCTGGATGGTGAGATCAGAGATGAACCCACTCTGTGCCCCGTGTGTTTTGTGTGTTCCCAGTCCCTGCTGGGGCTGTGACACTCCCAATCCAGTACCTGTTGCTCCTTCAGGTTGGATATTAAGAAAAACTTCTTCACTGAAAGGCTGGTCAGGTGTTGGCACAGCTGCCCAGGGCAGTGTGGAGTCACCATCCCTGGAAGTGTCCAAAAATGAGTAGATGTGGCACTTCATGATATGGTTTAGTGACATGGTAGGATTCAGTCAAAGGTTGCACTCGATGGTCTTGGATGTCTTTTCCAACTTCAGGAATTCTATGGTTCTGTGGGACCAAGACCAGTGGGATGGAGAGCAAAAGAGGAGTTGGAGTGGAGGCTCAGGGCTTTAGTCCATCCCCAATGCCTTTCCAATCCACTCATATCCCAAGGACACCTCCAGACCTGAAGCACCCACATGTCCCCTCCCTGCTCCATCCCACACTCCCTCCCTCGCACTGCCCTAAAATCTCCTTCCCCCATGGTTGTTACAGCCTTTCCTTCCCCTGTGTGCAGGATCCCCAGGACTGGGACACACATGGGATTGGCCATGGCCCAGGTCCCACATCTCCTGTGCCCCCCAGGACATCACTGTGGTACCTCCCTGAGCAGAGTCCCAGCCAGGGGTTGTAGGGATGTTTCTGCCCTGTGATTTAAACACACACACTTTGCAACCTGTTGCAGAGCAGGGATGCTTGGCACAGCTCCCCTGCCCACACTGCTCAGGGACCCCTGGGCTCGGGCACAGATGGGCTTTCCCAGCACAGACCAAGTGAGGAAGTTTGTCCCATGTCCCCTTCATGCTCCTCTGGAGGAGATTCTGCCCACAACCCCTCCCCAAACCTGCTGCCCCTGCCCAGCTCCTGAGTTCCCAGCAGGATTTTGTGTCTCAGCCCACACCTGGAGGGTTGTGCCCTGGTGAGGGGTGGAAGGAGAAGAAATGCTCTGGGAAAGTGGAGGATTAGGGGCAAACCTTTCACATTTGTTCCTCTCATGGGCAGGAGGGTGGAGAGGGACTGTGGCAGGCTGGTGCCCAGAGGCTCTGCCAGGACCTCAGTGCTGCCCACGCTCATACCAGGGCTGGCCGTGATGGGAGCAGGGAAATGCCACAATGCCTTGCTTGGCTTTGTGCCCAGAAAACTGGCAATTCCCAATGCCAGCCCTGCCCAGCACCCACCGTGAGCCCTCTCCATCCCCCGAGAGATATGGCAGGGATTTTGCATGTTGTGTTTATCACCTTCTCCAGAGAGCCTGTCCCTCCCAGCCCAGAGCTGTCCCTCAGCAGCACAGCTCCACACAGCCCCATGCTCAGCTCACCCTGACTGGTAACAGGAGTGGGATGTCCCCCTCCTTTTCCTGCACTCAGCATGTGCAGGGCACAGCAGCACTGAGTTGTCCATTTCCTTAGGGATTACAATGGAACTGGAGTCTCTTCATCACAGGGAATGGGGAAAGCTTAACAGCCTGCTGGGACCACGTGGAATTTAGGGCAGGTATTTCATACTTCCTTGTAGCCTCTTTTCACACACTCTACTTACTACCTGTTGGCCCCCTCCACCTCTCTCTCCCCCACAGTCTGTCTTACCCAGAACCACAGTTCTCCCTCCTGGCCCCACATCCCTTTCCCCACCATGAGGGTGCTTCTCCCAAAACACACATCACACCCCTGCAGCCTGTGGCTGCTTTGTAGGTCTGTCCAGGGAGCATTTTCCGGCAGGACGGTGGGAAGAAGCACAGCCAAGAGGCTGGGGAACCCAAACTACATGGGGACTGGAGAGACCTCCAGGGGTAGGAAGTCACTGAGATGCAACTTCTGATGGGATATCTCATGGAGATGGGAGAAGGTAGCGTTCACTGGCAGCAAGGGGGACCCTCTTCTCTTGTGTCTCAATCCTCTTATCATCTTCCATCCCCTCTCCCTCTTGCTTTCCCCTCATCCCCTTTCGTCTTCCTCATCCTCTTCCCTCTCCATCATCCATTCCCACTTCATCATCCCATTCCCTCTGTATCATTCCTTTTCTTCTCCATCATTACTTTCCTCTTCATCACCTCATTCCCTCACCATCATTGCCTTCCCTCTCCATCACCCCCTTCCCTCTCCATCATCCCATTCATTCCCTATCCATCACCGCTCTCACTCTCTGTCATCCCTTTCTCACTCCATCATCCCATTCCTTCTCCATCATCTCTTTCCCTCTCCATTATCCTATTCCCTCTCCATCATACTATTGCTTCTCTTCATCTCCTTTCTTTTCCATCATCCATTTCCCTCTCCATCATCCCTTTCCCTATCCATCATCCCTTTCCCACTTCATCATCCCATTCTCTCTCCATCATTGCTCTCCCTATCTATCCTCCCATTCTCTCTTTATCATCCCATTCCCTCTCCATCATCCCCTTTTCTCTCTCCTCTCCCTGGCTGCCTCTTCCCTGCCTGGGCTCACATCCCACTCCCATCTCACACTCTTCCTCTCAGGATGAAGGCTGTGGGAGCTGGGCTGGGCTGGGCTGCAGCGTGTGCAGGAGCCTCTCTGTGTGCTGAGGACACAGGAACAGTGGAAACAGTGGGAACAGTGGGAACAGCATCAGAAAGATGACGCCAGGGAGGAGAGGAACAGAGGCAGAGTTTCAAATCATGCCCCCCCTGTTTGCTTGCAAGGAGTTAACTCTGTGATCTGTTGCGTGAGTTCTGATGAGAAGCTGGTTGACATGCAGAGCTGGAATAATGAAACGTAATACACATTAATAGGACCTCCCTCTGCGTGATTGCTTCTGCTCCACTGGCCCCATTGAAGATTTCACTTTTCTTTTAACAGTCAGAATAACAGAATGTGACATTAAGTCTTTTACATGCAGCAATTTATTTTAAAATATTGGGGCACTCAAAACAGTATCCAGAATGTTAAATAAGATATGCATGAGATGGAAATCAGAGCAGCACTGCAGTGAGGAGACAGGAGTCAGGCAGAGCCTTTTGCAGGCGGCTCCATTTTTTTTTTCTTTAATTGCTGTTTAAGGCACAAAGAAATCACCAAGTTAGAAAGAGCTCTGAGGTGCAGCCCATCTGAGCCTCTGAGCTCACAGGTCCATGCAGGAAATCAATACCCAGCATGGATCCCACCTTCCCACACATCCCAAGGTCAGGTTGGTGACACAAGCAACCTTGTGTCATCCAAGGTTGATGACACAGCACCAACCCTGCCAGAGATCAAGAAGTGCTCGGACAATGCTCTCATGCACGTGGTGGGATCACAGAATCAGAGAACCATGGAATCATAGAATGGTTTGGGTTGGAAGGGACCTCAAAGGTCATCTCATTCCAAATCCTTGCCACGGTCAGGAACATATTGCATTAGACCAGGTTGCTCCGCCCTGGCATTGGACACTTCCAGGGATGGGGCAGCCACAGCTTCTCTGCCCAACCTGTGCCAGAGTCTCAGCACCCTCATAGGGGAGAATTTTTCCTTAATATCCCACCTAACCCTGCCCTCTAGCAGTGTGAAGCCATACCCCCTTTTTACTGTCCCTCCAGGCCCTTGTAAAAGTCTCTCCCCATATTTCTTGTCAACTCTCTTCACAACCTGGAAGGCCACAATTAGGTCACCCTGAAACTTCTCTTCTCCAGGCTGAATAATCTTAATTCTCTCACCCTTTCTTCCCAGCAGAGCTGCTCCAGCTCTGACCATTCCCATGCCTCCTCTGGACTCTCCAGCAGCTCCATGTCCTTCCTGTGCTGAGGTCCCCAGGGCTGGAGGCAGCTCTGCAGGGGGGGTCTCACCTGAGTGGGGCAGAGGGGCAAAATCCCCCCCTCCTCTGCTGCCCACTCTGTGGGATCAGCCCAGCTCATGGGGGGTTTCTGGGTCCCAGCACACACAAATGGGGTATGTCGAGCCTCTCATGTACCAGCACTCCAAGTACTTTTCAGCAGGGCTGCTCTCCAAAAATTCATCCCCCTGAACTCTTGAGGTAATTCTTGGGGTTGTCCTGTGCAAGGCAAAGAGTTGGACTTCAAAGATCTTGTGCTTCCCTTCCATCTCAAGAGAATCTGTATTTCCATGGTTCTATGACCTGTCAGGTGCCCTGTGAGGTGGCAGGTTCACACACGTGCTCCAGTGCTCACTGAGCTGCTGGAGCCAGCATTTCAGCTTGGCTTACCATGGGAGAGGATGGTCCCTCTCTGGAATTGTAACACTCATGGCTTTTACTGCCCCTTGGGAATGCAGTGACTGCTGGGGTGGAGCACATCAAACCTGACCCCACCAGGGAGCATGGCAAGGATGCCCAGGGGGTTCAGTGTCAGTGCTGTGCCAGAGCTTTCCTGATGTTAGGACCACCCTGATCCCACCCCACAGGTGAAGCTGGCTCAGCCACACCATTTGGGCACCAGGCTGGTGGCCAAACCAGAAAGCTTTGGGATCTGCAGGGTTTGTGCAGGATTTCCTCACACACCGGGTCACACCCACGTCCTGGAGCCCTTCATGCTGCTCAGTCCCATCTCGTGAGCACTCACAGGGCTGTCTCACATCGCTGCTCTGACCCTCTGGTAGGAATGAGGCCAAGAGCCATGGCATATGCCCTGAGATGTGGTGAAGGCATTTGCAGGAGATATGGCAAGAGATGTGTGGCCAGGGGATTTCTGTGGGCACGATGTCCTGCTCAGGGGGGTGGGTTATCAGTTGGAGCCCAGGATGCCCCTTATCCCTGCAATGGGCCAGGTGGAAGAGGGAGTGATACTGAGGTGTTACGGTTCTGTTCTGCCCTTGCACAAGACCTAAAGCATTTACAATCTCTGTCTTTGTGACTCTCAAATCCCTCATTTACATATGAAGTGGCTGCCCCCCCCCCAATTTATGACAGTAGAAACAGAATGTTTGACTACAGTCTCTGCTTCTCCCAAAAGCATAAACTGGCATTTGAAATTCTCCATGTAAGAGGATGAGAACACAACCACCTTACATTCAAGTGGAAGGGCTTGCACCTCTCTCCTCCTCGAATCAGGGACATCTCTTTAGTAAGATTTGTGCCTCTGACTGTGTCAGAGGATCCCTGGGAACACCTGCACATAGTGCTATACATTTATATTTTGCAGATCTAGTGACTTTATCACCAGCAACCTAAAAGAATCTGTAGTCTGTTTCTCCAATAAACTGCACTATTTGTGAATCTGTCATGAAAGATCTTATTGAACTCAATCAAACTTACAGTGTCAAATCAGAAAACCTCAGTATTGGTGAATCCATGACCATGAGACCAGATTTACAGTGCGACCCACACACCCTGTTGGTGCACCTGGGAACACACCAGACTTCAAGTGCTGAATTGGTTCTAATGAGAAATGAAGCCCAGCCACACCCAGCCCCTGTGATCTCTGAGGATGTCCTGACAAGGGGGTTTATTTTCTGCCAGATTTCTATCCTCTTAATGCAACAGCTCTCCAAGTAGTTTCTTCTGCTTCTCCATGCTCTGTGCCCAGTGCTGCCTACATCCACCCCATCACAGGGCCTGTCACTGATTCACCACCGACTGTAATGTCACCCCAACAGGAGGAGCTGTTCATGGGGACGGTGACTCCTGTCCAGCCCTTGCTCTCAGCCACCCTTCATGCAGTTCCCAGCTGGGCAGGGGTCGTGCTGGGCTGAGCCCCTCACTGAGGATTCAGCTGCTGCCTTGGCCTGGCTGCTCTTGGAGCCCATTTATTTGCCCCACAGCAGCTGCCAGAGCATCTCCAGATCACAGAGGCAGGAGCTGGGGACAGCAGCTTCCAGCACCCCCGTTCCCAGTGGGGCTTTGAAGGCCATGGGAAGGCAGAGCTCATGTGGCCTGGCACATCCTTTAAAGAACACGTCCTTCAAAAGCCCCACCGACTTCTGACCTTTCTGCCACGTTTTCACGGTTTTCTCTGGGAGTTTTGAGGATCACGAAAGATATTGACCCACCCATTGCCTCCAGAAGCTGAGGCCAGAGCTGCAGACCCCTCTGCCCCCTGACCCAGCCACCCCTTCCCGGGGCAGAGAAACCCCTTGGTCTGACACACTGCTGCCCATCCTCACCTCCCCTGGGCCGGGCAGATTTGCCTCAGGCAAATCTCTGAGTGCAGAGACATCAGCCACTGTCTTGTCCATAGGTTCACTAATTTGGCTCAAGGTAACACACCTGGTGGGACAGAAATCCCAGGAACGTGATGGGGTGACTGCATCCATCAACAGGAAGGGAGAGGGAGCACAGGACCTGGGAGATGTCAGCTCTGGGAAGAGGAGGTCTGTGCTGGCATGCTGATCAGACCCCCTGAAAGCCAGGACTCAACACTCCCAGTCAAATGGGATGTCCATGAGAGCCTCTAGGAGCACGAATTCAATTCTCCCAGCAAGATGCCCACGGGCCAGAGTTGGCTGGATCCAGCTGCTCATCCTCCCCTGGAGAAGGTTCACACTGGTCCAGAACACCCCACAGTGTGAGGGGAGCTGTGAGGGGGTGTTGATGGGGTGTCTCTGTGTGCCCTGGGAAGAGGGGCGATTCCTTCACCCTCCCCAGGTGGGGATGGGCCTGCTGTGGGAGACCTGAAGCTGGACCATCCCTCCCAGTGGGGTGATGGATGCCCCCATAGAGGAAGAACTGGGTACCTGCAGGTCCCAGTGCTGTGGGAAAGGCTCTGGGCAGCTTCTCCAAACCACAGCACAGCCTGAAGTGACTCCATGTGCCATCAGAGGGATGGCAGAATCAGGAACTCAGGGATCTCTGCTTTTTCAAGCTGCACAGATGCAGTAAAATCATTTTATAACAGCTTTGAAGGGCGATGGCTTTAAGCTGAAGGAGAGTAGGTTTTGATTGGATATTGGGAAGCATGTGTTCCCTATTTACAAGGGTCTGGAGCAGCACAGAAAGGGGGAATGGCTTCACACTGACTGAGGACAGGGTTAGGTAGGATAGTAGGGGGAAATTCTTCCCCAAGAGGGTGGGCAGGCCCTGGCACAGGTTGCCCAGAGAAGCTGTGGCTACCCCATCCCTGGAAGTGGCCAAGGCCAGGTTGGATGGGGCTTGGAGCAACGGGGCTAGTGGACGGTGTCCCTGCCCATGGCAAGGGTTGGAATAAGATGGTTTTTGAGGTCCCTTGCAACTCAAACCATTCTGTGATTCTATGACCCATGATTTTCACCTCAGTTCTGCACATCCTCTAAGCCCCCACCATGGGATACCCACTGATTCCAACAAGAATCACAGGGGAAATCTTGTGCCCTGTTACACCAGATACCCTATTTCTTTAATGCAACTGCAGCAAAATAACTCCTCCTCTAAAGTGACCAGGATTGTGCCTGCCATCAGCTGGCACTGCCCTGGTGACAGGGGTTTGGTGTCACTGTGGCAGGTCCCCCCATGAGCTGCTCCATCTGCCCTGCACAGAGAGCCCAGGATGGCAGTGCCTGCTGCCCAGGGTGGCGATGGCTTCTTGGCTTCACTTCCAACACAGAAACGTTTCTGTGGGGAAAACTGCCTGCTGCTTTCTGGTTTAATCCAGGCGGGAAGATCACAGTGACACTGCCCAGTCCCTGCCCTCAGGGACCCGGCCACCCTCCCGTGCATGCCGAGTTCTCCATTCTGCCAGGCTGGAATTTCCCCAGAAATCTTTTCCTGCCAACCCCCTGATGTTTTGCATTAGTCCTCACTTGGACTGAACTGTGCCTCAAAGCCAGGGCATTCTTCCAGCGAGGGGACTGGTGGTCTGCAGCTGGCTCTTGTCACCATGAGAGCTTGGGGGTCCCCGCAGTGCCACCTCAGAGTGGCAGAACCCTGTGGGGAGCCAGCTGTGAACACTTTGTTGCTCCTGGAGCCCAAATCCATCACATATTTGCTCCTGACCTCTGCAGTCCCTCAGGCACGATCCAGATCCAGCCTTTCAAGACAGTGACTTCACCAACATGGCACACTCTGGGGCCTTTATGGGGCTCCTGAGGGGAACCACAGACACCCTAAACCCTTGTTAGGGTCTGACTGCTCTGCTCCCACCCCAGTGCATTGCACTGACACAAGCAGTGCAGGGCCTGGAGCTGGACTTCCATGACCCTTGTGGGTCCCTTCCAACTCAAGATATTCTGTGGTTCTATGACCATGGGAGGGATTTACCCCCACCCCTCTCTGCCTGCTCCTGCCTCCCCCATGCCAGACAGGGCAGCAGGAAAGGCTGCAGGGCTCCAGCCATGGCAGAGCCCACTTAAGCACCTTTGGTTTGTGCCAATGTGCAACCCCAGTGGCACACTGTGCCCATGGCCCTGCTTTTGGGGTTCAGGCCTGGTGGGCACAGCTCATCCTGCTGGGGTGTGTGCAGGGGGGTCAGAGCACCCCAAGAGCCTCGTGCAATGGCAATGTGACAGACACTATCCAGCCTTTCTTGGGGCCTCAGAGTGACTCCAAGCAGGACTCCTGTCACCTGGAATGAGAGGGAGAACTGACATGTCTTTCACCCGTGAGCTCAAAAAAGTTCTGATACACCCTTGTCCCTCTGCCTTGCCCGGGGAGCAGACACCACAGGGGCCCTCAGACCTCCTCCAGCTACATTCCAAACTGCCCTTCTCCACAAACGCCTCGAGGATGGAGCGGGTACAGCACCCCCTTCACAGGGTGGGGGTGAGCTCAGCCCCTCTGATCCGGGAGACATCCCTTCTTGGCTCCAATTCCCACAGATCCTGAGGCCAGGCAGCCCCTCCCCACCCCTGCAGACACATGGCTGTCCCCACATGCCCTTTGCTGGCTTAAAGCACCACTGGAGATGAGGACTGTGCCCAGGCCAGACCCCACTGCTGGGAGGTCACAGCAGGCACTGCTGAGATGGGAGCCTTGGCCCACTGGTCCAGCCCCTCACCCAGGCAGTGGGACCACCCCCCTTTTCCACTGGGCTCCCCACACGTGCCACAGGGTTGAGGACTTTCAGGGGGGGATCTCTCCCTGGTGACACCTGCGGCGCCTGGAGGGCTCGGTGTAGTCACAAGCCATGCACATCAGGCTTCAGCACACTCCAAGTGGAAAGGAAGAGCCAGCAGGGGCAGGAGAGCTGCTAAGTGCTGCCGAGGAAGAGCCACTTCTGCTGGCACTGCCCTGCACGCAGGCGGGTGCCCGGGGGCTGCACACCTGGGCAGGGGGGCTGGGGGTGCTGGGCCAGGCAGAGGGGATGTCAGCCACACCACAGCCTGGCCCCTGCCTCCAGAGCCCCTTCCTGAAGGAGAAAGCCCAAGACACCACTGCCAAAGGGCCCTGGGAATGTGCTGGTGTCCTTCCTGCCTCCCTTGCAGTGCTAGCCTTGTCCCTGTGCCAGCTTCACTTCAGTATTATTCTAATTTAGGGAACTGATGCAAAAGGCTGTCCTGGCAGTCCGACTTGGCTTGGACCAGGGTTATTTTGGTTTAACTTCAGTCAACTGAGGACAGGTCACACTCTAACCCAGCCTGTCTCTTCACGACAGGGACTTGCAGGGGGTCGCAGCCATCCGTGACTCGCTGCCTGAGCCCAGCGGCTTTGGGGCTGCACAAGTGCCCCCAGGAAACCTCACAGGGCTCCAGCTGCGGTTTCGGAACATCCTCCTGCTTGCACGGCCACCCGCGCTCCCCTGGGGATGCTCCAAAGCATGTTCCTGAGCTGGGAACAGGCTGACACGAGCCCAGCTGGTGACAGCCCGGTCCAGACCCGCGGTCACCGCCAGCTGCCCACCCGGAACGCCGGGCTCTGCAGCCCCTCCGGGAGCGCCTCTCTGGTTCCCCTCCTCCTTGGCAGGTCTCTGCAGCCTCGCGGGGGGAGGATTGCCTTCCGGAAGGGCTGGATGGACCTCACCCTGTCCCGTCCCTGCGGCTGGGAGCGGCTGGCACCGGGCTGTCTGCCTTCCCTGCTGCTGCCACCCACTCGTCCCGCGGGACACGCACAGCCCCGGGTGATGCGGGGCAGCTCCGGGGCGGGACGGGGGCTGAGGCATCTGGGAGCATCGGCACGGAGGTGGAAATGACCCCCTCTGGCACTCAGCTACCCAAAAGTGGGGCTGGAGCAGGGGGAGGTGTGGATTGCAGGGCAGGCAGATATTCCGTGGGCTCCTGGATCGCCGCCAGCGCATCCCGGCACGGCCCCAGAGGGACAAGCCCAGCCTTGCTGCTGCAGGGTCAGATGTGGGACTCACCCTCTCGGCTAAGTGGTAAACTCGACATGCCCGGGGGAGCCGCTGCAGACTGAGGCCAGGGAAAGCACAAGTCCTCACGATGCCCAGGGAATTCTCTGTGCTTCGAAGCAGGATGCCAAGTCCAACCTGCCACCTGGGAATGGCCCCGAGTCTGCTGTGGCTCCGTGCCCACCCTGTGTCCCCTCTGTGTCCCAGAGCTGGCTGGCGCAGGATGAAGCTGTGCCCATGACTGAGTGCCCGTGCACAGGATCCCAGGCTGCTTTCCCAGGAGAAACAATCATTCCAACACATCCCGGGCCCCAGAACACAGTGGGAGTTCCAGTCTCATGCTGGGGAAGCACCTCAACCAAGCAGAGAGTGAGGCTACACAAACCCACAGCACAGTGGCTGAACGATCCCAAGTGTTATGTGGCGCAGCTGCGAAACTGGGTGGCTGCGAGGGAATCAGCACTCAGCCCCAGGAAACGTGCTTTTCCTTGGATTTCAGCACAAGGGTGCTTCCTCCACACACTGACATGCTGTCACGTTGGAGCAGCAGCCTTACTGAGCCCTGGTTCTTATTTAGCTGAACCACAATTCCCTGCTGATCCCGGGATCTCAGGCACGTGCGCTCTGCAGAAAGGGAAAGGAGCCCCAAGGGCTTGGCACCCACGCTCTGTTTGGTTCAGGGAGATCCTCCAGGAGATGAGATGGCAGAACAAGCTCCATGGCAGAGGGAAGGAGCTGTAGCGATGCCAACATTGAGCCCAGCATCGAACAGGGCAAGGAAAGGGATTGTCCTGCTCTGCTCTGGGGCAGCCTCACCTCCTGTCCTGAGGCAGTTTTGGGTGCCACAACAAAAGAAGGATCTAAAGCAATTAGAGAACATCAAAAGGAGGGACATGAGGATGGTCAAGAGTCTGGAGAGGCCAAACAAGGAGCAGCTGAGGGCACTTGGTGTGTCCAGCTGGAGCAGAGCAGACTGAGGGCCAAGCTCAGCAGGGGCTGCAGCTCCGATCTCTGCTCCCTGTGAGCAGGGACAGCACCAAGGGAGTGGCTGGAGTTGTGACAGGGCAGGGTTAGGCTGGATCTCCGGAAAAGGTTCTTCCCCCAGAGGGTGGTGGGCACTGCCCAGGCTCTCCAGGGCAGTGGGCACGGCCCTAAGGCTGCCAGAGCTGCAGGGGGGGTTGGACAATGCTCTGAGGGGCAGGGTGGGATTGTGGGGCTGTCTGTTGGAGTCTGGAGGGCCAGGAGTTGGACTGGATGATCCCTGTGGGCCCCTTCCATCTTAGGATGTTCTAGAATTCTGTGATCTGGAACGAAGCTGCAAAACATCTAGAAGCCGTGCCTGCTGTGGTCTCTGAGGAAAATCACAGCCACATCCATGAGGCTCTGGGCAGGTGCTGATATTGAATGGGAGCAGCCCAGGGGAAATAAAGGCTGAAGCTGCCACAGAAGATCAAAATATCCCTCAGTGGCACAGAGTGGTGTCAGGGCTCCTTCCCTGTGAATCTGTGTGGAGCACTCTTGGTGACCCCCATTTGGCCATGCCACCTAAAAGTAATTTTGACCCTGGGCATGGAAGGCAGTGCTTAGAGGTCTCAAGGCATGGCTGACACCACCAAACCAGTCCAAGGAGGTGCTGTGCCCCTTTGCCTGGCCTCCCTGGTGTGGGGAGCTGCAAGCCTGGATGTGGCCATCAGCCTGGTCTGGAAGCACATTGTCCCTTTCCCTGTGCAGGAACACCTTCCCAGGACTCAGGTGGTTGGTGGGAGCATTACGCTGTGTGTGTGTGCCATGATGGCTTTAAATGCCTGCTCCACACAGTCATTAGATGATATTTATGGTCTTTATTAAACAGCAAGGGGAAAAACCAGCCCTGATCTGTACAGTGAGAAGCTGAACTCACTGGGCTGTGCAGACAGCAGGCGCCATCCCAACACGGACCCTCGAGGGCCATACAGCCCCGCGAGGAACGAGCCCTGTGTCTTTCCCAGGAGCAGGCTGGGAATGTTCCTGGCAGGGCTGCCCAGCCCAGCAGTGCTCAGTGGAGCAGTGGCAGGGATAAAGCACAGGCTTGTTCAGCTGACGGAGAAAATGCCTCTTTCTGTGCTTATTTACCACGTCCGGTGTCAGGGTGCGCAGCAGGGGAGAAGCACGTGTTTCCCTCTCAAAGGGCTCCCCTGGGCCTGGTGCCACACAGCCCCCAGGCTGCTGATGCCAGCCCTGTGTGCAACACCCCTCGTGTCCAGCCACTGCCCGCTCCAGCCCGGCCGGGAGCCAGGACACCAAGTCCCAAAGGTGCTCTGTGCCCCAAGGTCACAGCGAGGTCTGGGGAAGAGCCAGGAGCACCGCTCAGTCCCACGGCCCTCAGAAAAGCCCTTCTCTTGCCTCTGCAGCCGCACACGATCCAGCACATGGGCTGGCGTGCCTGGGCTGCTGGCAGCATCCGCAATCCCCCTGGAGCCCCCTGGGCAGGCACAGCGTCCCCCCAGGTGTTGGCACTGCATGCCCAGCTCTGGCTGCAGCCCTGCTGGCTCCTGGTCCTGCTCCCCTCGGGTCACCGTGGCCGTGGGAGTGGTGGAGCCAGAGACCTCCCTGCGCGGCTGTGACTTTGGAGCAGTGCATTTGTAGCTTGGCTGCTTCCTAGCTCAGCATGGAAGACACTCTACAATTTTTAATTTGCCAAAAAAGCCCTCTTTTTAGTTTACAGGGACAGAAGGGGGACTTTTATGTGCAATCTGTACAGCTCTCCAGAAAGCACTTACATTTATGATGTTCATGAAATTTATAGCCAGTTGGCAGTGCTGCTCTCTCCTCTCCTCTCCACCAGCCACCCTGGCAGGATGGCAGACTATAATAAGCAAGCCACACATTCAAGTGGCATAAAAGGCATTTCTACAAGTTAGCCTCCTGCCCAGCCTTATAAACTCTAACAAGTCTCTAACAAGTAGGCAGGATCTCTTTATACCCAGAGAGAAAAACCCCTTTGAGAAATGGCCTTTTCACAAAGCCCACACCTTTCTTCTAATTAAGGTTAAATAGCTGCGTGTTTTCTGGCCAATTTCATTCTTTCCCCTTATTCCCCTCTTAACAAGGCAGCCTTTAAAAAGACATCACTAATTGGTGTCTGCTTCTCACATACCATGCGTGCTTTGATAGTCAGTTAGAAAGCCTTCCCCATCGATCAAACTTCCAGTGAAAGGCTGCTAATGTGCTCCATGTGTCTGCCACTAGACAAAGCCAAGTGGCGGGTCCCCAGCTCCCTTCTCCTCCTGTTCCCATACTCCCTCCCGGGACCGGGGGTCCGCAGCCAGGTCTGCCCCCCGGCCCCGGCCTCCCTGCGAATAGCCCGGCCCCGGCATTAAGAGCCGCGCGGGGAAGAAATGACTCCGCGATGTGTGTGGCAATTTGGAAATTAATGGAGAGTGGTTAAATGTTAAGGGTAGGATCTGAAACAGAGCAGGCGAGAGAGCAATTGTCATGCTGATGAGACTGGAGGAAGGCCAGTGAGTTTTCCTGTGAATTCCAGTCTCCCCAGTGCTTGAAATATTCCTGGGGAGAGGGATGGGGAGGGGGATGCTGCCAGGGCAAGGGGCAGTGATTCCTTTCGGCCCCGCAGCCCTGCCGAGGACGGCTGTGGGAAGGAGAGAACGTGCCCCTGCCTGTGGGAAGAAGAGAGCAGCGCCCCTGGGTGTGGGAAGGAGGGATCCGGGCCCCTGGGTGTGCTGTTTTCCCTTCCCTGTGCCCCAGACATTGCTGGACATCTGCAGCCCATCAGCCCATGTCCAGCCAGCAGGTCCTGACGGCCTCAAGGAGAAGCCACAGGAGGTGGTTGTCCCCCATGGTCCTGCTCCCCCCAGCTCACATTCAGAGAGTGACAGAATAATTTGGGTTGAAAGGGACCTTTAAAGGTCAAGTAGCCCCACACCCCTGCCCTGCCCTGGCAGTCCCACTGCCCACCTCCATCCATCCCAAGGATGGTGCTCTGGATGTCCCGGCTCTGCAGTGACTCACACCAAGCCCACCCCGTTCCAGGTTCCCATCACAGAGCAGAGCAAAGCTTAACCTGGAGTAGCTGTAGGAGGTGTCATCCAGCTGGGCTCCCGAGCTTGGAGACATATCAGGCAGCTCAGGGCTGGAGTGGAAGAGACCCAGTGTGGTTTTGGAGGGGATAGAAGCCCCATGCCCTGGAAAGGAGCCTCGTCACTGACTCAGGCACCTCTTCGGCCAGGGGACCAGAACAACCACCTGTGAGAGCAGGGCAGAGCTGCCTGGAGAAGGCTGGGCATGCAGGGTCACACCATCACACCAGGATTTGCTGTGATGCTGTTCTAAACATCGCTCAGTCCCTCCCATCTAATAAATGCCTTTTCGTTTGTTTGGTTGGATTTTTTTAAGAACAGTTACCTTTCCCACTGTAACTCACTGCTGGCTGCCACACTTTCCCCCAGGGTGAACTCATCACATTGCATGTTTAGAGGCCTCCAGTGGGGCTGGTAAGCCTGGAAATGTTGTCTTCCAGCCTGGTCACGGGGGCTTTTTCCTGAGATAAGAGCCAATGATTCCGAGAGGAGGCTGATGAGGGGATCAGCCAAAACCAGGCACCCCTTTGGCACTGCTGTGGAACAGGCACATGCTTGGCACAAGATGCTCCACAGAGCACAACCTGTGACCTGCCACAGTGACAAAGGGATGGGGTGTCCCCAGGAGACACACACACACACACACTCTCCAACTTTTTTTTAGTGGTGCTTTGGAGCCCTTTGTGCTGCTGGAGCCAGGGAAGGGAGAGATAGTCGGCAGCCAGACGCTGGCTCCCCTCCCAATCCTCAGTGGGGCTTGTCAACACCACAGGTTGTGCAGATGGAAGCCTGCCAGGAAACAGCGTCCCCAAACCTCCCAGGCAGGCTGGCAGGTGCCTTCCCAGCTCCACAGCCAGGGACATAGCTGAGACATTTTGGAAAGCCTCCTGCATGCTGTGACCCTGCCATTTCTCCCCAGCCCCTGGCGAGCCGGGCAAATTGAGGGATTACTTGGGCTTTTACAGATTCAAGCACAGTTTTTTGCTGCAAGACAGCGCAGGAGCAGAATCTCCTCTCTCCATCAAGCTTACCATTGAGTTTCCTCTTCTGGCAGACACGGGCACCCAGCACCTCCTGTTTCTGGGCTCGGCTACCCTTCTCCAGGCTGATATGCCAGGACTGGGGGCATCTCCCAGCTGCCCTCCACAGCCAGCTGAGACTTGACACAGCCACTTTCACGGGAAGTCTGCCAGGGCAGAGGCATCAGGCATGTGTTTTGATGCCTCAAGACAATGGGTAAATGACAGACCTGCTTGTGCAAAGCTCATTCAAAGGGCACTCCTGGTGCTGCCACAGCCTCTCACAGCCCTTCACAGGTGTGAGTCAGTGGCTACAAGCCCACATTTTCCACTGCACAGCCCTTTGTGCAGCTCCTGCTGCTTCCCTGGCTCCAGGCTGGCTCTAAGCACATAAATCTTCCCATAGAAAGTTAAAGTCTTTCCAGCACATAGACAGCACAGTCCCATGATTTGCATGAGCCCTTCTGTATCAGCTGAGATCTCCAGTGGCATGAAGTGAATCAGAGAATCACAGAATATTCTGAGCTGGAAGTGACCCACAGGAATCACTGAGTCCAACTCCTGGCCCTGCATAGACACCCCAACAATCCAACCCTGTGCCTCAGAGCATTGTCCAGATGCTCCTTGAGCAATGGCAGCCTTGAGGCCATGACCTGGGGCATGGGGCATGGCACTGGTATGTTGTTCTGTCCTCTAAAGTTAACAGAGCCCTAAAGTACAGTTGGCTGGCAGGACTCATGACCTCTGCCTTCACCTCCCTGCACTGCTCTGGCACTAGAGAAGACAGGAATAGCCAGAGCCCATGGGTGCCCCATCCCTGGAAGTGTTCAAGGCCAGGTTGGACAGGGCTTGGAGCAACCTGGGCTAGTGGAACAAGATGGTCTGTAGTGACCTTTCCAAACCAAACCATTCCATGTCTCTATGGTGAGTCTGTGATGACCTTCACCCGCCAGCCCCATTTTGCAGCAGTGCCTGACCCACAGGGACCCTGCGGAGCTCAGTCCCCCAGTGACAGACAGGGGACAGGGCTACCTGAGCACTTAATCACCTCATTACACAACTGAACTAATCCCTCTGTATCAGAAGTACTGCCTGAACATCTGTGCTGTGAGGGGAAGTGGCCACACGTGCAGCACCAGCTCTCTGGAGGCAGGAGGGAGCCTGCCAGGAGCTTGGGATCAGAGCAGTCCTCGTGTTGGGCTGTTGTAATGAAGTGCCTAGGGAGAGGTACATGAAAAACTGAGTCGCTCATCTGAGCAGTGCTGGGAGTGTCTGTGCGGAATAATTACTGTGCCAAAAGCAGGGTTTGCAAACGAGGGGTGGAACTCAGGCACTAAGCAGAGGTGCTTGGTGCAATCCAAGAAGCTCTGGGGGACCTGAGACATCTCCACAGGGCTGGCAGATGTGACACAGGATCCATGGGAAACCTGTGCCCTTCTGGCATGACAGATGGCAGCCAGGTGGGCTACCCTGGGGTGCCTCAGGTGGCTCTGGGTGTCAGCAGGGACATGCTGAGGGACACACCTAAACACAGATACCTTATCTGTGTGTGCAAATGCCCAGCCCTGCTGAGCCCATGGCTACCTTTTAGACATCTGCCCCTCGGTGCCTCAGTTTCCCTGTTTGTAATGGGGCCACACTGCCTTGTCATCATCAGCCAGGCCTCACCCTCAGCCCCCCTGCACCCCCCGACCCAGGCCTGGTCCAGCTCCTCTGCAACCCCCTGACCAGGGCTCAGCTCACCTCCTCTGCCATCCCCTGACCTGGGCTTCGTTCAGCTCCTCTGCACCCCCTGACCCAGGCTCAGTTCAGCTCCTCTGCAATCCCCTGACCTGGGCTTGGTTCAGCTTCTCTGCCAAGGAGTGCCCAGCCTTGGTCTGAGTCATCCCTGGGCACTCGATCCCCTCTCTTTACCTCCATTAACAATATGCCTCCTTTCTAAATATAACTCCTGTGGATCTGCTTCCAGCTGCTGGTCCTTGGTCTGTCTTTCACAGCCAAATTAAAGGGCCCTTTAGTACCTGGATTTTATCCCCATGAAGGCACTTACACATTGCAATCAAAACACTTCTCGGCCTTCCCTCTGACGAGCTGAGCACACTGGGCACTGTGTGTCTCTCTGCAAGGCTTTCTCCTGTGCTCCAGCTGCACAGGGGGCTCATCTCAAGGCTCCCTTCACTCCAGTAAGGGTCTGCCCCAGTGGTTTGCCCATTTTTGAAGTGATGATTCCACTGCTGTGCACATCCCTGTGCAGCTGATGGATCTCCCTGTCTCACCTTCGCTGCTTCAGCTTTCAGCTCCTTAGTCACATAAAAATGGATATTTCAGCTCTGCCTGGTAAAAGGACTCTGCAGATAAAGGTACCATCCTCCACCCCATTCCCTTGGGACAGATCCTTGCCCACAACATGCCAATGGGAAAAATGAGGCACTGGGAGAGCACAGGGTGTCCAGCCAGTTTATGGCTCCAGGAAGAGCCCCTGGTGCCTCAACCCCTTTGCAGGGTCAGGGCAAGCTGCCCCCACATTTTCAGTCTGTCAGGGTTGGACAGGATGTTACCCTACTTGAGTTAAAACCCCCAGTAGATCCTGGCAGGGTGAGCACAGCAGGATTGTGGTGCTGCTGCAGCCAGGCTGTGTCCTGGCAGTGACCTAGGACAGGGCAAAGGACATGGCCAAATGGCACAGCCAAATGCCCCAATGGGAAACAAGAATCCATCAAGGACAGAGATAGTGGGGAGAAGGATGCCCCTGAAATGCAGCATTCACACACATGCCAGGTTGGTACCAGCCTGCTGGCCCCATGGGTGCCTCTCTCAGAGCGAAGGACCCCAGAGCAGGCTGATGAACTCCCAGATGTGGTTCTGAGCTCCCCCTCTTGTGTTCTAGTGGTGCAGGACTGCTCAAGGGGTCTGGCCAGGCACAGCCACCCTCCTCCTCCCTACCTCCTCACCTTGAGAGGAGTGCAGGGTGCTGAGCCCCAGGTAGGTCCAGCCTCACTGCCTCCTCTGCTGAGCCCCCCAAAGCCCTCTCCACCCCTGTTTGGGGAGACCCCCTCAGCACCCCTGCACACTCTGCCCCCCTGACATTCCTGGCCTCTGCTGTTTGACTGCCCTGGCTGAGGATGGTGAGGGCCAGGATTCCACCCCATCAGCTCATCCTCTAGCATGTCAGCAGCTGAGTCCCATTGCTTCAGATGCTTTCTGTTCTGCACAGGATGTATCATCATTGTTGACAGGAGACAGGTTTGCTGGTGGACTCCAGACAAGTCCTCTCTCCCGCCCAAGTGCTGCAGAGGACACTTGCCTTGGGCAGATACGCTCTGCAGTGTGGTTTCAGTGCTACCACACATCTGACAACGGCCTTTGGGAATTCCAAGGGGAGAATGGGGCTCATTGTGATGGTGGCACAGCAGAAACCTGCTCTTCCGCTCTTCAGGATGTGCTGAGGTGCCAGAAAAAGGGGGAAGGCACAGCAGGACAGGAGCCATTCATATCCCCCTACAAGATGGTGCATCTTTTCTTGGGATGTCTGAGGGTCCCTCTATGAGGGGCAGCAGGACGAGGAGATGTTTTCAGTATCTCCATCCACACAAGGATGGGTGGCAATGGGGAAAGGAAAGCTCTCAGGCTTACACAGGAGCATCAGCAAACCTAGTGGACTCAGGTGGACTCACAGATGGGACAGAATCATCCTGGGCTGCAGCATCTGTGATGCAGAGCTCATGGGCTTGGGAAAGTGAAAATTCAGGGAAGGACAGTCAGGACTTCCCTTCATGTCAGCTTAACTCTGATTCCCCGAAAAGCTCTGGAACAATTAATCAAACAAGCTATTGCAAGTCTGAGCAGATAATGAGGAAATGAGTAACATCCAGCCTGGTTTGTCAGGAGCAAAGTGTGTCACACGACCTAATTCCCTCAGCAAGGAGGCGGCGGCCTGGCAGAGGCAATGTCACACACCCAAATATGCACAAGGCTCTTGACAGGGTTTCTCCAGATACTCTCCCAGGCAAATTCTGGAAACGTGGATGGGAGAGAAGTCAGATGACTGGCAGTACAAAGTGTTCAGAAGACCAGCAGGAGGTGCCCTGATTCTTTATTCAGCAGCAGGGCTGGGCTGCCTTTGGGCTGAGGGCTCCTCTTGGCTCCATTGGGATTTTTGCTTCAGTAGCAGTCTGGGAATGGGACAGGAAAGGGGCCGTGTGAAGGCAAACCCAACAGCGAGCTAAAGGAGCCCTACAGGACACCATGGCCAAGCATTTCCTGGGATGTGCATTTGGGAGCTCCCTGGGAGATGCACCAGCTCAGCCCAGGCTGTGCTGACGGAACCATCAGCTTTGTGTGCCACATGTCAAGAAAACAGTGTCCAAAATGGGCTGGGCCCAAAGAAGAAGGGGAAGGTGATGCTGTTGTGAGCAACAGATGGACCAGGGAATCTCATCCCAGACTTAATGACCCTCCTGAGACATAACACTTGGGCAGCCACTTCAGGGACGACCTCTGGTCACTCAGCACCCAGTATCACCCACCAGACCTGTCTCCAGGTCTGCTGGACACCTGAGTCTGGACACTGGTAGCTCTTTCTTCTCCAGCCAAGGAGATGTCAGGTTCACCCCTGCATGACAGCAGGAAAGCAGGTATTTACCCCGGGGCTGCTGGGCTACAGTGATGCTCCCGTGCACCTCCAGACACTCCTAAAATAGGGTTTTCTGCACCTAAATACCTTCATTTTCAGGCTGTGGGTGCATGATGAAGAAAGGAGCCTGTCCCTATCCCACCTAAGTGCTGGGCTTCCAATACAAGACATCCAAACAAGATGTTTTTAGAGACTTGAAGGCATCTTCTTATTTTGTCATTGCACACATAAGCAAAATGTTTGAATATGGGGTTTTGGAGAAGGGAGAGGCTCACCAGCCAGGAAGCAGCTGTGTGTGCCAGCTGCAAGTCCAGGAGAGGGGACAGGCGGTGACAGAAGTTGGCTCTGGCTGAAGGAGGGGACACTGGCCAGACCTGGAGAAGAACAGCAGATGCTGGCCAGAGCTGGGAGTAGGCAGACTCCCCTCAGCCCTTCCTGTCCCAAGCAAGGCTTAGGGAGCAAACCCCCTCCCTCCTCCCTGTTCCCTCCCCTGCTTGTCCAAGCCTCGATGGCAGCTGTCACCCACCCTTTCAGATCCATCTCAGTGCCTCTTCCCCTCCCGTTCCGGTGGAGGGTGCCTTGCTCGTGGCTGCATGATTGACTCTAAATATAAAGAAGGCAAAACAACCAAAGGCCACCCATGGAAAGCCGCGTGCCAGCTCCTGACAGCTCACACGTCCTCCCCCCAGCTCCTCAGCACAGCACAGCTCCCCCTGATGTGACACTTCTCTTTCTCTGTCATCTGGTACAAGTTGTCCCACGAGGTCCCTGATGACAGGGGGATCAGGATGCAAATGAGTCTGTGCTGAGGATACTGCTTCAAGGATCTCACTGGCTCAGGATGGCTGGTCCCAAACCCAGCCAAGGGGAGCTGCCTCGAGTGTGCTCCAGAATGTCATGGGGATGTGCCTCTTCTGATGCAGACGTGAGGGTGTGGTGCTGTCACACAGAAGGGAAAAGGAAGGATGAGAGGCGAGGGACTCTGAGCGTCTCATGGAAACACCCGAGGCACTGCCAAAAATAGAGTGAGGGCAAGAGGCTGGGAGAAGATCTTGTGGGGATTTGGGGCATTTTGTGAGGGCAAGCAGTGACAGGACAAGGCAGAATGGCTTTAAGATGAAAGATGATAGATTTAGATTAGGTATCAAGAAGAAATTGTTCCCTGTGAGGGTGAGGAGGCCCTGGCACAGGCTGCCCAGACAAGCTGTGGCTGCCCCATCCCTGGAAGTGCCCAAGGCCAGGTTGGATGGGGCTTGGAGCAACCTCGGCTAGTGGAAGGTGTTCATGGAACAGAAGGTGGAATGGGATGAGCTTTAAGTTCCCTCCCAACCCAAACCATTCTGTGATTCTGTGGTTTGGTGGTGCTGGAGGTTGAGGCATGGGGACAAGGAAGCAGTGGGAAGTCAGGATGTACTGACAGAATGAAACCCCTCCTCCTGGAAAGGAAGATCGTTCCCTTCATACTCACGGGTGGCCTTAACTCTGTCCCTGGGCCGTGGTGGCACAGCTGTGGTTACGTGGCTGGTTGCCCATAGACCAAGGTCACACTCACGGTGACAGGAGAAATCTCCAGGGAAGCCACAGGGCCAGGGGGCCATCCAGAGTGTGTGTGTGGAGGGGAGGTCACACTGCCTGCACAGGGGTGTCCCCACCAGGGGACAGAAGGAGCCAGTGGGCACCTCTGAACTCACTTCTGTGACATCAGCAGCCCCCGGATGGCCCAGCGCCCCTGCCCAGGCTGGTCCCCTCACCCAGGGCACCTGAGGGTCCCATGCTGGACACAGCAGTAGGCTTTTTGTCCCAGGGACATCCCTGACGTCCCCAAACACGCCTTCTCCTTGCAGTTTGATGGAGCAACTGAGGCTTGTGGGTGGCTTCGGAGCAGCTGAGCTCTGGCATCTTACCCAGTCCTGGATGAGCATCCAGTATCCAGCTAGAGCAGGACAGGGACAATATTGTCAGGTAAGGAGAAGCTTCTGCAGAAGCAGGGAGGACCTGAACAACCTGACACAGTGAGTAGCATCCCTGCTCATGGCTGAGAGGTTGGAACTAGAGGATCTTAAAGGTCACTTCCAGACCAAACTGTTCTATGATTCTGTGACCTGCCCCTGCTGTCTGCAGAAAGGAGGTCTTGCTTTGGCTGCAGGTTCTTCTGCATGATCATTCTCAGCCACTCCACAGGTCTGGCTGCCATGGGGCTCCACAGGCTCTTCTGTGTCATGGGCAGAGATTTGTTACTGTCTCAGGCACTTGTGGATTAGACTGTAGAAAAAATGGCAGAGAATTACTGTGAGGAGATACCTGCCAGTCACGTGCCAGGCAGAAACATGTGTGCCCAATTTGCAGCCTCAAAGAAACTGGGGCAAATGAAGGAGCAGCTGTTTTAAAGAAAAGGTTTAAAGAAAAGCCTGAATGTGCTGGAGCAGGGTCAACATCTTCTGTAGGTGATCTTTAAGGTGCCTTACAACCAAAACCATGCATAGTCAAGGACGGGGAAGCTTTTGAGACCCACCATCTTTACCTCACTCTGGGAAAACATCACAAGAACATAACCATGGAGAACCAGTCCCTGCCCAACAAGAGGGGGGCAGACCTTGCTGAGGAAGGTGTTCAGAAATCCTCTCCATTAGACTTTTTTTCTGGGAAACTCTTGACAGATCAGATGGAGTCTCCAAGAGGTTGGAGAGGCCGCAGGCTTTGGTGACAGGGAACTGCAGGAGTACAAACCAGAGCCAGGCACCACTGGACCTTTTCATGATGGGCTCCCAACCCATGGACAAGGACCAGGGAAGCAGCCACTCTCTGCTGGATCCCAGCTTGGTGCTCCCCATACCTGTGTCCTGGTCCTGCTTCTCCTCTTCCTGCTGATGCCTGAGCTCAGACTGAGGTCAAGACTCAGCAGGTCACTTGAAGGAGAGGGAATGGCCAGGACTGTTGGAGGAGACATTTCTGAGCTGGTCCTACACAGGTGACAACATGAACACCCTGAAAGGCTCCTTGGCTTCAGTTGGTGGGGGGTCAGCACTCCATATATGTGTGTATAAAGCAAATGTCAATGCAAGCAGGCATTTAGAGATGAAACTGGTGTTAATGATTATGATAATGCTGCCACTAAGAATGACTGTATAAACACTGACAGAGAGAGGGCAGGGAGAGCCTGGGTTCTAACAAATATGTGTGACCTGCAGCCAGAAAATGGGTTTGGGGGCTGGGGGGCTTATCCTGAAGAAAAGGAGGCTCAGGGGAAACCTTCTCACCATCTACAACTTCCTGATAGGAGGGGGAAGCCGGAGGGGGGTCAGGCTCTGCTCCCAGGGAATGGGGACAGGAGGAGCGGGAACAGCCTCAGGCTGGGACAGGAGAGGGTCAGGTTGGACATCAGAAGGAATTTCTCCATGGAAAGGGTGGTCAGGCATTGGAAGGGGCTGCCCAGGGAGGGTTGGAGTGCCCAGCCCTGGAGGTGCCCAAGGCAGGACTGGCCGTGGCATTCAGGGCTCTGGGCTGGGGGACAAGGTGGGCATCGGGCACAGGGTGGGCTCCGTGGGCTGGGAGGGCTTTTCCAGCCTTAATGACTCTGTGATTCTGTTTGGGCTGGGAGGGGCAGGCTGGGGCCAGGGCTCTGTTGCCCAGTAGCTGCAGTGCTGGGTATTCAAGCACACACATCCAGCCAGCGAGTTTTCACAGCACTAACACATGTCTGGAAACAGCCAGAAAATATGTCAGTGCCTCTGGAAACCTCTGGGATTGATTTCAGGATCCTGAAGAGGACATTGTCACAAAGGCAGGAGTTGAGCTCAGTCACATAAGGGGCCTGTTTGGGGGTCTTTGTGGCAGGGAAGGGTGAGTGTGTGTCGAAGTGTGGGCATCCGTGGGGGAAAAAGGGGTCTTGGCCTGTTTCTTTTTCCCAGACCCTGCCCTGTTCCTTCCCATCACTGGTGAGTGCCCTGAAGTTGTTTCCCTGCTAGTTCAGAGAATTAAAGAATCAGAGAATCACAGAATGGTTTGGGTTGGAAAGGACCTCAAAGCCCATCTTGTTCCACCCGCTACCACAGGCTGGGACATCTTCCACTAGACCAGGTTGCTCCAAGCCCTGTCCAACCTGGTCTTGAACTCTTTCAGAGATGGGGATTCTACAATTTTGCCTTATTATTACCCAGTGCAGGAGAAAGAGGATTTTTGCCAGTGCCTTGGAGCAACTGTGCTCTTAAGTTTCTTCCAACACTCACACCAGGGCTGCTTCTCTGCTTGTGTGGTCTCTTGGACTGCATAGTGCTCATAAATAAATAAGGAGAAAAGTTCTTAATCTTCATTCGAAAGCTCCTGGTATCACAATGCTGCTGCACAAAAGCCATCTTATTAGCCCCAAGTGCAAAATGCTGCCTTTTCTTGCAGAAGCTCATTAATTGCAGGTCACCATTCAACAAGAAAGATGAGGCACTTGAGTTCTTCAGGCTCTCATTAGCCACCGAGCTGAACAGTATGTGTGAAATTAACAGTCACCTGAGTACCTCTATAATTTCATAATTATTAGGCCTAATGGGTTAGTCTCTGCCAAATGGTTTTAACTCCTTCCCAGCCAAAGCAGGGAATCACACAAGATGCCAAGGTTGCCGTATTTCATGAGTTTTATGCCATTTAACAGCTTTCTTGTGGAAATAATAATAAGGAGAGGAAGTTTCCAGGATCATGTACTGTTTGCATTTTTTAACATATGTTTAGCTTTTAATTATTCATATCCAGTGCGCCAAGGAAGCAGATAGCCTGTATCCTGGAGAGTGGGTGAAAGAGCTTTCTCTGCAAAGGGATTTTAATCTGTTTTAAAATGTGTTCTGCGTGTGTGTTTATATTTGCATGTGTGTGTGAGAGTCGAGCCTTTGGTTTCTCTTCTCCTTGATGATTATATTACATTATTTCCTGTCTCTTACATTTTTATTTATCTTAGGCTTAAAAAGCAAAATCAGAGCTGAGATTTCTGTCTCTGCTTTTGAACTCGAGGAGTTTGAAAATGGCACTGCCTTTTAATGGGGATTTTCTCCTACTTGAAACCAGCTCAGCCGAACCACCGGAGGGTAAGGCTCCTCTCACCTCCAAAAAACTAATTGTTTTTCTTGAGTTTTGTCTAGCAGTCCAGAGTGTGGGCACCTCGTGCCAGGTGGAATGCACACAGTATGTGTCCCCCTAATTTGAAGTGATCTGGTGTTTGGGCTCTGACCCCTTGGCCTTCACATTGCAACCCATGGGAAACACACTGGGCAGCCCTCCCAACCTCCACAGCCTGGGAAAACAGCCCTTTCCCTCCTTTCATCCATTCGAAGCTGGATCCATGCACAGTGCAGATAGCCAACTCTCACTAGATTTGATACCTCTGATTTAAAGTTGCTTATAAAAGCATGTCTGCACACACTCCAGAATGGGTTATACTGGGAATGCTGTGGGCTCCTCCAAGACCCAGCATATAAATCCCTTTCCCACTGCTTTCAACCTTGATGACACCCTTAGCAGTGACAAGGGGACACAGACTGTGACAGCAGCAGGCCCAGGAGACGGGTTAATGGTTGGTCTAAGAGGGCTTTTCCAACCTTAATGATTCTGGGATTCTAGGAGATGTTTAAGGTCCTTCTTAGTGCCTTGTTTTTGGGAGGTGACTCATCTCCAGAGGCAGGTGGTCGTGCAGGTGGTCCTGGACGTGGTTTCCCACCACGTGGCTGGGGCTGAAGGCAGAAACAGTGAGGAAAGAACACTTTGGCTGGCAGGGACCTGTCCAGCTGAGCTCAGAGCAGCAGCACAGCCCTGGGAGCTCTCACGGGGGACAAACAGGGCCCCAGCAGCTGCTCCAGCCCTGAGCAATGCCAGTCAGCCCATGGCCTCTCTGCTCTTGAACTCCAGCACATTTTACAGGTTTGCGGCTTTTTTTTCTTGGCTGATGATGTCCTAACATTTGTTTTCATTGTGCAAGAGTGAAGGAAGGGGGGCTTGGGGCCTGAAGTCCCCTTGGGACCACAATGAGGGGGAGCAGTTGATGGGACTCACAACCCCTGTGACACAGCAAATCCCTGCATGTCCCAGGGCCGGGCCAGCCCCACCAGGAGCACCAGGGGTTGGGGTGCTCGTGGCGGCAGGTTGGGACCTGGAGCACTCCAAGGTGCTGCCCCAGTGAGAGCAGGGATGGGTTTTTCAGGACAGGAACCAGCTGGGATAGCTGCAGGCCATCAGAAAAGAGTGAGGCTGGGATGCAGAGGCTTGGATGGACCCCAACATCAGCTCCCATGAGCTAATCTGCCGTGATGGTGTTCCATTCCCTGCGCTGCCTGTGCTGGGCGATCAAGGCTGGGAGGAGGGAGGGTCTCTCTTCACTGAGGTGCTGGGGAAACGTCTCCTTCGATGATATTTCACCTTACCTCTCCTTGCCACATCTGTCAACTTCTGCTAATTACTGAGTTTGCTATCACCCTCTGCACTGATGTGAAGGGTAGGGAAAACAGAAAAAGGAGGTTAAGGGATTCTACAATTATAAATGATGTCTGGCAGGCTAAGGTACCATATAATGCATTATAAGCACTTAAAAAGCTAACCCATTCTGTCTTCTTTCTTTGGCATAAATAATGGCTTTTTTATGAATAAATCATGCAGCCAAGGTCTCTGAAAATAGCAGGAACCTGGAGCAGAATGTCTCCATCCTCATTTTTGCTAGGACAGCAGAGAAGTCAGCAATCCACTCCATCACTGCTGATAAACCGGGGCTAGCACAAGTCCCAGTAATGAAATAGGGAGATAAAGTTTCGGGAGGGTGAGCGGGGCAGTGGGATATTTCTGCCAAAGCACCGATTGCACCCGGGCTCCAAATGAAACATAATGGACTCCGAGGAGATAAGCATTTTTTTCCTGCCCCATGAATAAAGCAAGACCTCATAACTCATAGACAGGCAAAGCTGCCAGCAACTTAAAAGTGCTTCCTTCTGCTTCTGGTTTGTGTTTCGTTTTAATGAAGCTCCTCCAAAGCCGAGGGGGGGCTCAGAAGTGGGGCTGGAAACAAGCCCTGCCTTTGCGTGTGTGCAGTCCTGCTGGCGGCGGGCGGTGGGAGGGCGCTGGGAGGGTGGTGGGATGGTGCGGAGCGCTGGGAGGGTGATGGGATGGGAGGGCGGTGGGATGGTGCGGAGCGCTGGCTGGGCGGCCGCAGCCACCCAGACCTCAGCCCAAAGGGCTCACAGCTGCGACGTGCCGGGACCGGCAGAGAGGGAGGTCCTGCTGCCCTCCCAGGCTGGGGGAGTCTGCCTGTTGTCCCAGATGGGGGCTCGGTGGGGGAACAGGGTCTTTGCTCAGTCCTGGCTACATCTGCACCCTACTTTCCCCTTCTCCAAAGGGCCTCCTCTCTCTGGGCAGACGGACACCCAGCCATCCCCCTTGCCAAGGGTCCTTCCCAGCTCACTGGTGAGGCTGGAGATGTCTTGCTCCAGCCACCCGGAGGGATCGCATCGAGGCAGGGCTGCGGTTTTGGACCTGCCTTGCAGGGCACAGGGGGGTCAGACTCTCCATTCATAGTGCCCTGCACCCCTCTCCAGCCCTGGGTGCTGCCACAGACCCCCCTCTTCCAGGCACAGCCCACCCTCCTGCTCTTGAGAAGCTCATCCCTTAAAAACACATCCCATGTGGGTGCAGGGGCACCTTCATCCCCACCCTGCACTGCCCAGGAGGTTGGGATTCACACCCACCCCAGGCACTTTGGGGATCTCCTGCAGGACGGTGGCTGCAGACCAGGTCTGGGTGCTTAGCCCCCCACCAGCACTCTCCCTGGCGTGAGCCAAGTGTGGGAAGGATTTTCTGGCTGGGTAGGTTTCCCACACAACCCCACTACCCCCTGAGCCACAGCACCAGGTGCCAGAGACTGCACAGGTGATGACATGCTCCTGGACAGAAGGACTCTGGCACCTGTCCTGACCCATGGCTGGAGAAAAGCCACACAGTGAGGAGTGGGGACAGCCCTCGGGATGCTGGATGGCATGGGGACAACTGGTGTCACCCCTTCAGGTCACACTCAGAGAGGAGCAGCCCTTATTCCCTGTTGGATCAAGGTTTGCAGTCAAGTCCTTTCCATGCACAGGGCAGGCAGCTCCAGAAGAGCCAGGACCTTCCAGCAAGTGGGATGCTCAGTGGAGCCAAAGCCAATGGTGCTGCTGGGGCAGGGGCTGTGTATGGGGTGGGAAAGGCAAAGCTCCAGCCAGTCCTTGGAGGAGGATGAAGGAAAAGTGGACCTGTCAAAAAAAAAAAACCAAACCACAAAACACCACCAAAACAACCAACAAAACAGTTAAAGTGACTTTGGACAAGGGCCTGGAGGGACAGAACAAGGGGGAATGGCTTCCCAGTGACAGAGGGCAGGGTTAGATGGGATACTGGGGAGAAATTCTTCCCCAAGAGAGTGGGGAGGCCCTGACACAAGTTGCCCAGAGGAACTGTGGCTGCCCCATCCCTGCAAGTGTCCAAGGTCAGGTTGGACAGGGCTTGGAGCAACCTGGGCTAGTGCAAGGTGTTTATGTCCATGGAACAGGGGCTGAAATGAGATGAACTTTAAGCTCCCTTCCAACCCAAAGCATTTGGTGATTCCATGATTAGATCTGTACTGAGTAGGGCCAAATTCTGGGGCACCTTTGCCCATCAGCCCCCTGTGCCAGCGCTCTGCCCTCAAGGCACAGCTGGCCCATCCCCTTGGAGGGAGGCAGCACTGGGTCTTCCTCCCACCCCGGGGGCACAGGCACGTGGGGCTGTGCTCTCTGAGGACCTGTTCTCTGGAGACATCATGCCATGCCATGGACTGTCTCACGCTGCGATAACCTCCCTGAGGAGTGAATGATACCTCCCTGTGCACGCCCTGTGGTTCAGAGACTCTCTGCCCAACCATTCTGGGGGGTAAGCTCAGTCAGAGCTCAGCACAGGTGGGCACAGCCTCAAAGGGTCCCTGTGCACACCACTGCAGCTGTGGCGCACTCGGGCACCAGCACCTGGTGCCAGAGGCTGTGGATGGAGGTGGATTCCCTGTGGGCTGCCTCCTGAACTCGCAGCTCCCCATCCCCTCGTGGGGCTCTGAGGTGCAGCCCTGCTGATGCAAGAGCACCCACGGGATGTGTGTGTGGGTGCACATTCACCCCCACCTGTGTAAAATGCACAGGCAGCTGTCCCCCCCAGGGAAACACCTGTTTGCACAACCTGTGCCCCCGTGACACACCTGGCACACCCTGGCAGCGCCGGCCCTTGCTCACACAGGGGGCTGAGCTCACAGGTTGGAGATGGAGGATCATGGGACACGCTTTCCCAAGGTGTCCATGCTTTCCCAGCAGATTTTTTTCCTGTCTCCTCTTGCTTTTGCTGCAGGGAAATGAAGGTTTCCTGGGGACAGCTCCTCCTCTTCCTCCTCCTCCTCCTCCGGGTGTCCCCAGCCTGCACAGAGTGTATTAGCCATGCAGCCCATGCCAAGCCGTGCCGTGGAGGATGAGTTGTAGGGAAGAAGCTCTCCCTGCCCTTGTGCTGGCTCATCCTGGCAGCCCCCAGGCCAGGTGGTTGGGTTGCGTCTTTGGGCTTGATTCAGCACGAGCAGCTTGTGCTGTTTCTCCTCCTCCCTGGGGTGGGCTGCTCATTTCTGCCCCATAAGACAATGCCCTTTTTCAAAAACAAAGAAATTATAAAGTACATATGAACATATGGTAACATATATTCTAGGCTGCCTATGTGGCCAATTTTCTGTATGTTACCATATGGTGCCGCGTATTTAGCAAAAATATAACTTGACTGTTTCTCTTTCCATATGGGGATTCTTTTGCCTTAATTAATAACATTGAGCAAAAACTCCTTCTAAGGTTTCCAAGATTTCTGCAAGGGAGTATCTTATGACAGACACATGCTCCTGAAGGCTTTCCTCCTTATTTGTCTATAGCCTTCTGTCCCCATCCTCTTCCGTGTGCTCCAAGGGTGGCTGTGAGTCCATCTGCCCGTGGGATTGTTGGGAAGGGGTTGCTGCACCCTGGTTTGGCTCCTGGCTCAGGGAGCCCCTGTCCCCTTCAGGACCTGACCTTCATTCCCAGGGATAATACAGCAATGTGCCTGTGGGCTGGATCCTTCTGGCTCATCCTGGAGCTTTGAGCAGCCGAGTCAATGGAGCAGAGGGGAAATGGGGAGGGCGGTGGTGCAGCAGAGAGAGGATTCGTGGCCACACGTGGACTGTTATCTTCAAAGGCGCAGAAAGCAGCACACTTTGCAGCTCTCCAATTAAGCCTCTCGAGTGCCAGTTACCTCACAGAATAATAAAATATGTCAAAGGATCCTCTCAGGATGAGCCTGCATCCAGCATCGGTGAGAGGAGCCAGCCCTGGCTGTGTTGAGGCAGAACGGGGTGGGAAGGGTCAGCAGCACAGCCCCCCCTGCCAGAGACCCTCCTGCTCTGCCAGCCAAAGCCTGTCAATGAAGACAAATCTCTGTGTGGCTTCAGATGTTTCCCATGTCTGTCAGGATGCTCCTGCAGGCAGAGCAGAACTGATGTGGGTGGGAGAGCAGGGACAGCAGGGGAGATGCTGGATCTCCAGCTCTCCCCATTCCCTGGGTCTTGATGGGGATGCTGATCTCCCTGTCTTCCTCCTGCACACTCTGGGGGTGGGAAGGGACACAGGCAGTGCCTGGGGTGGCTTGGCTTGTCCTTCCTCCTGCTCAGCAGCAGCACATCTCACCAGGCACTGCTCCCCGAGGGGCTGCCCCACTCCTACCAGAAGGCAAATCCCTCATGGTGCTCTGCTTGAGTGTTCTCAGCCTTCCTCAGCCCTGAAATCCTCTTTTCTACCCTGTGCTGCTAGGATGGGCCAGTTGTGCTTGCAGGAATGGGACAGGAAATGGTGTCTTTCAACTGGGCATGAAGATGGAGGGGCTTGGCTTTCCCTACCCTTCATTTGAAACACTCAGTACAGCCCATTTATGGGCAGAATCAAGGCTTTGGAGCCAACGGGAACCAGGGGCTCCTTGCCTGTGCTTCCCTGGCCCCCCCAGCTCCTCACATCCCAGAGCTCCCCATGTCAGAACATTTAGCTCCTGAGGAGGTCACCAGGAACTCTACTAAAGCCCTTTTGCCCCTGCCTGGTCCATTCCCTCTCCTGCTTCTCTACAACACCTTCCCACATCCCTGCCCTCAGCTCTGCACAGGTGCTCTGGGTCCACAGATACCTCCTGGTCTTCCAGAAGGTCTCCTCACTGGGATGCTTTGGAGGACAGGTCTTGGACATCCCCTTCCTGTGTCTCCCAGGCTGCACAGGCATGGGCTGAGCCAGCTGCCCTCATCAGCCCTGCTGGCTTCATCCAGCCACTTTTGATGGATGGGATGGGAAGGAGAGGCCCTCATGGACCATGGGTGCTGTGCAAACCTCTCTAAGCATTCCTTGGGCAGTCAGGGCAGCTCTGCTGTGACCTGGACAAGCCAGCTGGAGGATCAGGTCTTGATCTCCCAGCCTCATTCTGCATCTCCAAAGCTTTCCTATTGGAGAGCTGAGCTGAACTGGAGCCCAGGGCTCTGCCCAGCTCTGCCACCTGGGTACCCTCTGCACTTCAGCTAGTGTCTGTCCTGACTGAGCACTTCCACAGCAGATCCTGGCAGAGGGGGACACGAGGGAGCTGGCAGAGTGGCAGCCACCAGCACCTCTCTTGTGACAGGGCCCTGCCAGCACCTTGTGTGCAGCTGTTCCTGGCTCAGGCCCCCACAGCTGCCATGTGGCCCTGCTCCACCATTTCCTCCTGATCCCCAGAGCAGGACAGAGGGTGGGACATGTGCAGAGCAGGCCATCCTTACAGCCAGATGGAAATCATCCATGGCCTGAGAGTCCTGCTGGGGAGTGTGTCTGGTTGGTGGCTTGGCTGTTTGCAGGGTGGCTTTGAGCTCATGACATTTCCAAAGGGCAGGACACCAGGGCTTCACCAGCAGCCTAGATTCCTAAATCTTCGTGACAGGCTGGTTGCATCCAGGGTATCCATGTACCATGAATGAGGTACTGGTGGGATGCAACCCTTTCACAGAATCATGGAATCGCTTGGGTTGGAAGAGACTTTAAAGATCATCCAGTCCCACCCCCTGCCATGCACAGGGACACCTTCCATTATCCCACATTGCTCCAATCCCCGTCCAACCTGGCCTTGAACACTTCCAGGGATGGGGCAGCCACAGCTTCTCTGGGTAATCTGTGCCAGGGCCTCCCCACCCTCTTGGAGAATTTCTCCTCAGTATCCCATCTACCCCTACCCTCTGTCAGTGGGAATCCATTCTCTTTTGTCCTGTCCTTCCAGTCCCTTGTAAGCCCATCTTGACCCTGATGTTGTGGTGCTCATCTTCCCATTTGGGACAATGAGACTGAGCAGGTGGCCCAGGGAGGAGCAGAGAGACATGACAGCTGCCAAGGCACAGAGAGCTGGAGGCCAGCTCTGGGCACACCTGGAGGACTGAGAGCACAGGGAGCAGGTGGAGTGGAGGACAAGAGCAGGACTGAACTCAGGGTCAAGGTAGGCTAGGAGAGGGGAAGTTTGGGCTGAAATCATAGAATCACAGAATGATTTGAGTTGGAAGGGCCCTTAAAGATCATCTCATTCCACTCCCTCTGCCATAGGCAGGGACACCTTCCACTAGCCCAGGCTGTTCAGAGCCCCATAGAAGGAGAGAAGCCCCTCCTTCGGAGGGTGTCCCTAAGTCAGTCTGCATTTCAGACCAGAACAGCCCCTGACCCCTCCTGCCCGACCTCTTGGCACAAATTCAAAGCTCACCCTTCCAACAGGCTGCCAGTCGTGCTTGGGTAAGGGCTGTCGGTGCTCCAAGAGTGGCAGGAAGGCTGAGCCTGCCGGGCTCCTGGGGACGTGGTAGCATTTGGAGACGGCACTGGGAGAAGGTCAGTGTGTGCAGAGCAGGCACAAGCTGTCAGCACACAGCTCTGCAGAGCCTCTGCAAGGAGGACAACCATGGGGGCTCTGCTCGGGAGCTGGCGGGTGATGTCCAGCACTGGGGGCTTGCAGTACAGGGAGGAAAAACAGGACACTTGGCTGAAGGACATCCTGGAGAACTGCCACTGAGTTTTGGTGCAGAGTACAAGGGATTTTCCAGAGCCCTGGGAGGAAAGTGGAGGTTGGCCTAATATTTTAAAAAGGGAAACAGGGCAATGTGGGTAATTTCAAGTCTGTCAGTCTGACATTGATCCCAGGGAAAATAATGGAACTGCTGATAGGGAACACAATGAATAAAGAATCCGAAAGCGTGATATAATTAATGCCAATCAACAGGGATTTATGGAAAAGAGATCCTGTTTATCCAACTTGACAGCTTTCTTCCCAGGGTTTTTTTCCTTAAAAAACAGATTACAAGTTTCTGCAGAGAGGTGGTGAGGTTTGCTGAGGACATGGGAACAGCAAGGGATCACCTGGACAATGTGTGTTTTCTCAAAAAAAAAATAGGAAAACCCAAACAACCATGAGGGATGGTTTAAGACCATATTTAAGAAGTCATGAGTGGGCACAGACACGGTGCATGCAGGGTCTGCAAGGGATTCTCCCCTGGCTGGTGTGACCAGTGATGGGAGGATGCTCTGGGCTGTGTTCCAGCAGCTCACTGGGAGCAGGGATGTTCTGCTGGGATGTCACTGGTGGGGCTGGGGGAGGCACTGGGGATGATTTACACAGTGGGGAGCATTGGGCATCAAATTGCCATGGAAAGGCCTAATAATGCTAACGGAGCAGGTCCAGAGGAGGCCACAGAGATGCTCCGAGGGCTGGGGCCCCTCTGCTCTGGAACCAGGCTGGGAGAGCTGGGGGGTTCACCTGGAGAAGCTCCAGGGAGACCTGAGAGCCCTTTCCAGTGCCTAAAGGGGCTCCAAAAGAGCTGGGGAGGGACTTGGGACAAGGGATGGAGGGACAGGATGAGGGGGAATGGCTTCCCACTGCCAGAGAGCAGGGATAGATGGGATAATGAGGAGAAATTCTTCCTTGTGAGGGTGGTGAGGCCCTGGCACAGATTGCCCAGAGACATCCCTGAAAGTGTTCAAGGCCAGGTTGGACCTGGTCTAGTGGAAGGTGTCCCTGCTCATGGCACAGAGGTTGGAATGAGGCTGAGCAGGAAATACAGCTGTGTGAAGGGGAAGTTCACAGCAGATGGAAAGAGGGATTTCCAGGCCAGTGACTCGGGGCTGTACCCTGGGAGCCTCACACAGAGGGAGGGGGCTTGGGACAGCAAGGGCAGGGCATGAGCAGTGACACGAGTTGGACACTGTCCCCCAGCACTGCACTGGGCAGCACTGACCCTGAGGCAGGAAATTAGTCTCAGAAAATACTGGTAAAAGTCAGTAAATATATTTACTTATAGACTTTCAAAGGCAATGTCTAGAGGTCCATGTCCAGGTGGGACTGCACCTTCTCACTCTCTCCAGCTCTCTGACAGGAGCCAAGTGGGGGTCAGGCTCTGCTCCCAGGGAACAAGGGACAGGACAAGAGGTAACAGCCTCAAGTTGCACCAGGGCAGGTTTAGGTTGGGTATTTGGGAAAGTGTTTTCATGGAAATGATTGTCAAGCCCTAGAACAGGTTGCCCAGGGCAGTGGTGGAGTCACCATCCCTGAAGGGATTTAAAGGACATGTGGGTGTGACACTTGAGGACATGGTTTAGTGCTGAGTTTGGAAGTGCTGTCAGAATGGTTGGACTCAATGGTCTAAGAAAGCTTTTCTAATCCTAAATGTTCTATGGTTCTATGACCTCCACAGCCCCGTGATTCCGATGGTCTGGGTGCAAGCTCAGTGTCACCAGACACCACATCCTCTCCTTGGTAACTCTCCCCAGATTCCCCAACTTCCCTGGGGGCACCATCCCCCCTTTCTTAGCCCAGCCACACAAGCACCGACTGTGGCAATCCCACCTTGTAATATTTAAAACAATTTTATTCATGAAAATATGCTGTACAATGCACTATACACAGTTCTTTACATTGCCACATACACAAACTCTAATAGCACAACCAAGAAAGTTACCATTGCCTACGATAGATGCGTGGTGAGAGATGACGCCTCCGAGACCCTCCCCCCCAGTCTGTACAGTTATAAATATGAGGGAAAGGACAGACCCAAAACTGCTGTATGAAGTGAACTTGGGGGCCCCTTGGGTGTCCCCCCACACCAGCTCCAGGCAGGGCTGGGGGCAGAGGGAGCTCCCTGTCCCCAGAGGCTGCACTGTGGGGCAGGGGGACCAGAGGGAGAGGGGGAGATGGAGCGGGGAGGGTGAAACTGAGTGAGGTGTGACATGAGGTGGCCTCGCTGTTTACAGAGAGGGAACCCAGAGCCTCGGCCACCCTGGACAGTGACATAAAGCCCTGGTGTTCTCTTGTCCACACTCGCAGTCACAGAGGGCAGCCCCAAAACCCCTGTGCCACCACCCCCCCCAACCTGGGTACCACGGGCCTGCATCCCCTGCATCCCTTGGTGGGGCCAGCCTGTGTCACCTGCCCCTCCAGCCACCCCCTGCCCCGGGGTCACAGCCACTGTGGGGGTCTCTGTGCCTGCCCCCGCCGTCCCTCGCACCGCACGACGACTGTACACACGACGCTTTAAAACCAACACGACTCCACCATACACACAACCCCACGGTCACGAACCACAACGACAGCTTGGCAATGGGACGTGCCCCGGCGGGGCCCGGGGGCTCCAGCAGTGGGGCAGGGGGGCAGGGGACAGCAGGGCAGGAGTGGGACAAGGGGAGGCTCTTCTGCTGCTGCTGGTGCAGCTCCCCCTCCACGCTGACGGTCGGCCCATGTCTGTGGCACCACAGGGGGCTTGGGGGTCCCTGTGCCAGAGAATCCCCTCTTCCAATACCTGACTGCTGGCCCGTGCTGCCCGACGTGCTGATGTGCTGCTGGATCTGTGCCTGGAGACTGTATGCCTGGAAGAGCCAGGACCCCTTCCCTTTTCTCCCATTCTTGGGGGACAGAGCCCCCCTTTTCCTCCAGGGCAGCCACAGCTGCCCTCCCTGCCTCTGGGTCCCTCACACCCCATATGCTGAACTGGGGGGCCAGGAATTAAATAGCCATTTGCAACCGGTTTCCAAGGATTTGAAATATGCCTGAAACAAGAGGTGGTGTATAAAAGGAATGTGGTAATGATCCTGACCAAAGAATAATCCTTTTTAAAAAAGCATTCAAGAAAGATTATATATAATAGAATATATTAAATTCTGTACATGATCAAATAATGTAAACATAATTAATTAACTTGTAAGAATGTCTTTAGAGACTGTGCCTGCCATGTGCCCTGGGTGAAGGTGGATGGTGGCACATGGGGCTCCTCTGTCACACTTTGCCAAAGACCTGTGGGTCAGGACGAGGAACAGGAGGTGTCCACCTGTGGGTCCCCCTGCCCTGGCTCCAGGCAGCTGTTGCTGTGCTGTTGCTGTGGCTGGCTGAGACTCAGTGCCTACACTGTGCCAAAGGAGCTGGTCCAGGGGTGAAAAGGGAAGAGCTGGACTGGGAAAATATGCTGCATGCTGGTTCAGTGGGCTGACCCTGCTACATGCCAGGAGCTGGGGCTTAGAGAAAGCCTCTGGTGCCCGGGAGGAAGAATGGCTGAGCAGAGACTCCACAGGACAGAGCAGCAACTGCTGCTGCCTCCTCCCATTCCCTCTATCACCTCCAGAGCATGACCAATCACTCCTGCTGCCCACCAGCCTGCCCCCTCCAAAACCCCACTGCACCCAGGGCTGAGCTGTGCCAGCTTTACAGGAGGGCTGTGGCACCCTGGCCCACTCCTGCCCCACTGAGCAGTGGGGCCAGTTTGGGGTCCCAACATGCAGCAGGACCACATGTGAATCATGGTCCCCATCCCCATGGAGCCCCAGCCACTGGGAGGTGGGTGCACCCCTCTAGCTGACAAGCCCCTGGACCAGCTCTCCTGCCACCTTGGGGATGGGCAGTGAGCCCACTGAGACAGATGTGCTGGCACTGACCCCTCAGGAGCCCCACAGCCCTGGCTGTGATCCCTGTGGCACCTCCCTGAGCAATGTGGGTCACCCAGGCTTGGGGCAGGATGGACCCCACCCTGCATCCAGAGACTGGGCCACCACATCCCTCCCCTCCTCTCACATACACCCCCACTTCTCGAGGATGATCCACATCACAGCCCTCCAGCTTTCAGCCCAGCATGCAACACCCAAAGCCATGGCCAAGCCAAGATGAGCTCTGTGATGAAACGCAGCCACCAGCAAAGCCCACGGCCTTTCTGTCCTTTCACTAAGCTCAACCCTTTCTTCCTTCCAATGCAAAAACTCAATGGCAAAGAGTGCATGAAATCAAATAAATACGCTCCCCTCCCCGACCCTGCGAGCTGCCTCTGAGCCTCCAGCATGGGGGACCCATTCCGGCAGCACATCACTCCCAGCAGGACCATCCTGAACCCTACCCATGCCTGTTCTGGGCAGGGACTGCAGTATTCCCATGGCACCCCCAGCCACCTGTGAGCATCGGGGCTGCTGAGATGCTGTTCCCAGGGCTGCTGACTGCACACCTTCCCCGTCATCACCACCCCCTTCTCACTGCTCGGTAAGATAACCTGCCTGGGGCCACACCAGGACACCCATGGTGGAGGTGGCCTGGGGTGCGTGGGCTTGGCAGAACTCTGACCTCCACCAGGACTGAGTGGTGATGAGCTGCCCCTTGCCCTGGGATAGGGTCCCCACTCCTGACACTTCTACCCAGAGGACTTGTTTCCCAAGGTGGCCCAGAGAACAGTCCTTTCCCATGGGGGATGACCACACAGGGCATTACCACACCACCAGCCATCACCACGCTGTCACCCAGCCCAAGGACAAATCAAACTGGCACCATCACAGCAGGACAGCGGGACCGTCTGGAAAGGCTTTCCCTTCCTGCTACCCCCCTCGATCCACCTGACTCCAGCTGCCTCTCCCACTCAGCTGCCCTGGGTCCTCTGGAGGATGCCCGTGGGAGGACCCAGCAGACCGGGCACATTTGGGACTGAGGGCCCTCCCCCATCTCAGTATTTGACCCTCCGGTTTGTGTTTCGTGTTTGACCTCAAGCTCAGACGGATGGCTCTCGCCCATCTTAACAAACAAAGGCAGAAGAGAAAGGAAAAAAAAAGTTAGTCTCAATGTTCCCCTCGTGGCTTCCTGGTGGTGAGCCCCCACCCCGGGGCGGGCGTCACCCGGGCACCCAGCTCTGGTTCGTGGGCTGCGGCCCCCCGGGCAGCGTGGGCATGTTGAGCCCGTTCTGTGGCGGGAGGGCCGAGTCAAAGTTGAAGTCCATCTCGTCGCTGTCCATAAAGTCATTCAGGATGATGGACTCCACGTCGCACTCCAGGCTCCCGTTGAACATGTCCAGGTCCAGGTCTGCTGGGAACCTGTCTTGGCCCAACACGGGGGGGTGGACGGCCCCTGGGTAGGGGCCCTGCAGCGAATCCAGCAAGCTCATGTGTGCCCCTTGGTTATTAGCGTAGGAATGCAGATGCCCATGGTGCGGCATGGCCGTCATGCTGCACGAGTCACTGGGCAGGCTCATAAGGCTGACAGGATTGGCTAAGGCACTGGTGTTGACCGCAGGGTGGTGACCGGCTGGTGACGGGTGGTACAACGCGTTGCTCTTCATGACAGAGCCTGGGTGGGATGGGTAGGAGGACAGACCCTGCTCCCCGGCCCCACACAGCAGCGGGTTGTGTCTGTGGCCACGGGCCGGCACCATGGGGCTGGCCTGCGGCAGGGGCAGGTCCCCCGGGACCATGCTCTCCTTGTGCGTGTAGGAGATGGAGGAGAGCAGGTCCTGCAGCGAGGCGTTCCTGTAGGAGCTGACGGGTGAGAAGGTGGCTTGCTTGTTCTCCTGGATGGTCTGCATGGGCAGGCGGCGCATGAGGCTCATGGCCGGCTGGCTGTAGATAGTCCCGCAGTAGGTGTTGCTGGCAGCCCCCATGCTGGAGCACTTGGAGTTGAAGGTGAAACTGGAGCTCCGCTGCCGCAGGGCGGCCGGGGGGAGCTGCTGGGAAGGGCTCATGGTGTAGCCATCCTGCAGGTCCTCCAGCATGCTCTCCCCGAGGCTCTCGTTCAGGCTGATGGTGCCGGTCAGGTCAGTCAGCCGGGGCAGCTCCACGGAGCAGCGGGCGTTGAGGGAAGGAGACATGGTGCTGGAGGGGCTGGGGTACATCAGCGGGGAGGAGGGCGTGCCATCGTCCTCCTCCAGCTCGTCCGGCTCATGGTTGGCCATGATGGGCGAGAGGCGCCCGCTCAGCGTGCTGGCCGTGGAGTTGGCCCGCGTCCTGAAGTCCGCCCAGGCATCGTACTCGTCGCTGGTGTGGGACACGGGGCTCTCTGACCACTTGGCCTGCTGGGAGGAAGGGCTGTCCTCCCCACGCTCCTGCGTCACCTGCAGCTGCTTCTTCTTGCTGGCCTTGCCCTTGATCCGCAGGAATTTGCTGTTGTTGTCCATGGACACCGCCCGCCGCCGCGGCGTCTTCCCCGTCTTGCCGCCCTCGGGGTTCAGCATCCACCAGGAGCTCTTCCCAGTGCCCTCGTTCTGCACACGGATGAAGCGGGTGTGCAGAGACAGGTTGTGCCGGATGGAGTTCTGCAGGGACAGCAAGCACAGGGGGATGGTCAGTGGTAGCTGCAGCACCCCAAAAAGCAGGGCATGCCCACAAGGCTGGGGGTACACAGGGCATTGTGGGGGCCAAGGCTCCATCCCTTGGGACACCACAGATGCCTGAGCCAGAGGGATTGGGACTGGAAAGGCTCAGCTGGCAGGTCCCTCCCACAGCCCTGCCAGGCATCTCAAAGCCAGGCACTGCATTTCCAGGAGCCCTTTGCTGCATCTACCAGCTCTGTGGTTAGTTTAATTATCACGGCAGGAACAGGGGTATCCCTGTGTCCCAAGGACCTGCAGCACACAGGGGGACCTTTCTTCCCTGGTAGGAGCCTGGGGAGGGACAAGGTGAGGAGGCAACAAATGCAGAGGCAGAGTCAGAACCATGCACAGGTCCAGGTCCTCTCCAACCCTCCCAGTCCGAGCCACCATGTGCCCAGCAGATCCCATGGGATGCTCCCAGCATAGCCTGCACCTCTGCAGCCTTCCGCCCCACTCTCCACCAGCTCCACAGGGATTCCCTTTGGGCACTGACCCTCTGGAGTGGACTCCAAGCCCCTTTCCCTGCCCAGCATCATTCAGGATGTGCTCCCCTCCTCCCTCAGCACCGGGAGGTAGGACTATGCCCTGTGCAGGGCACATCAGCAGCACCACAGCCCAAAGCAACCTGTTGGCACCACGTAAATGAGATCCTGTCCCCAAAACACCTATCACAGCCTGCAAGCAGGACTGGGGCCCCACATGGAGGTCTCTCTGTGTGTCTGCAGGCTGGTTCTGGTGGCAGGGACACACACCCTGCCTGGGAGGCTCAGGTACATACAGTGGGTCTGCAAACCCAGTAGAACTCCCACTGCCCGGAGCGGGACTGGCCAGGGGCTGATTCCTCTCCAGACACTTCTGGCTCCTTTCTCCACACTCAGCATCTCAGGGGGTTCCCTGCTGAGAGCAGCACTTGGTTCCCTTGGCTCATGCTGGCAGACACAGCTCTGCTCCCTGGCTGGAAGCAGGGACGGCCTTGCAGGAGGCACAAGCAGTGGGCCATGTCCCAATAGAAGCATTCCCAGCTGTCCCTGCCCCATGGGGTGACAGGCTGGGGTGACCCTGGGGTGATGCCTTCAAACCCCTGGCCTGGGGAAGAGAGGGGGTGAGACTGTGAGTACAGACTGGGAGAGCAGCCCTTGGGAGAAGGTTCTGGTGGGCAGGAGGCTGGACATGAGCAGGCCATGGGCACTCAGAAACCAACTCCATCCTGGGCTGCATCAAAGGAAGAGTGGCCAGCAGGTCGAGGAAGGGGTTTCTTTCTCTTAGCCCTTGTGAGACTCCATTGGCAGTGCTGCATCTAGCCCTGGGGTCCTCAGCATGGGAAGGACATAGACCTGTTAAAGCAGGTCCAAAGGAGGTAAAGAAGGTGCTCTGATGGCTGGAGCTCCTCTGCTCTGAAACCAGGCTGGAAGAGCTGGGGATGTTCATCTGGACAAAAGAAGGCTCCAGGGAGACCTGAGAGCCCCTTCCAGTGCCTAAAGAGGCTTCAGGAGAGCTGGAGAGGGACTTGGGACAAGGGATTGAGGGACAGGACAAGAAAGAATGGCTTCCCACTGCCAGAGGGCAGGGTTAGATGGGATATTGGGAAGCAATTTTTCCTGGGAGGGTGGGCAGGTCCTGGCACAGGCTGCCCAGACAAGCTATGGCTGCCCCATCCCTGGAAGTGTCCAAGGCCAAGTTTGATGGGGCTTGGAGCAACCTGAGCTAGTGCAAGGTGTCCCTGCCCATGGCAAGGGGGTGGAACAAGATGAGCTTTGAGGTCCCTTCCAACCCAAACCATTCTGGGATCCTCTGACACCTGCCCCTCCCTGCTGATGTGCAGCTCATGAGATGCCACTCCAGCTCCCTGTACCTCAGTTTCCCCATGGGCCAGAGGAGAAAGGCAAGATGCAGAGCCCAGGGAAGAGCATCAGTCCAAGTGTAGAGACCCTTCCTCCTGTTCTGTCCGTGGGCTCCAGGCTGGGCAGGGGGTGTTGGAGGGGGAGGCAGCTCCCTGGCCTCTGCCCAGCTGCACGAGGGACAGAGGGACAGGGAGGGGGTGGAACCCACGGTGTCGCAGAGAAAGTTTGGTGCTGTTGTGGTGTACAGTGGAATACTAATGAAGAGGCAAGAGAGCTCCAGCCTCATCTATCATATTATGTAATGGCTTACTTCTCTGCACTTCATTTATTTGGAGATTGCTCCCAGGCTGGCTCCTTGCCAGCAGCCACCAAATCCAAGTCTACAGAAATCAATCTCGTGCTGACTGATTAAGCCGTGTTTAGAACTAATTGCTCCTTCGTGTGTGGGGAGAATAAATTACGGGCTTTAATTTCACATCTTTAAAATGCAACTGCAGGTATGGGCCAGCCATTAACCCCTTCCTGCACAGCTGGGAGGGGGCTCAGGGGGTGGCTGGGACACTGAGCTGCCCAAAGGATGCTCATCACCTTAGAACAGAGGAAGCCAAGACCTGGCCAGCCTGCCTGGCAGCAAGAGTCCCCCTAACCTCTCCCTGAGCAGCAGGATGACCCAAGCTCTCCTCCACAGAAGCAGAGCATGTGGCTGTCACTGCCTTGGCAGAGCCAGGGCCACCAGCCAGCTCAGCCCCACTCTGCTGCCCTGCACCCACAGACACTGGAGGGGGGATGCCCAAGCTGGGCTTGCTGGTGAAGCTGCTGGGCCCTTCCGAGAAGTAGGGACTCCCAGAATTGCTGCAGTCCCTCCATGCCAGCACTCTCCAGGTCTGCGCAGCCAGGGAAGCGGGAGATGCTGCAACCCTGTGCACCTGGGATGGAGCTGCCATGCAGAGCAGGGGGAGAGGGGCTGGGGTTTGCAGGGTTTGGGGACGCCACAGCTGGATGGGGGTGACATTCAGCATCCTCTGCTACTGCCTCCCCCCACCCCACGACTCCAGCGCAGGGGACTCAGGAACCCCACAACCCCTGTGGATACCGGGCAGGTGACAGGGTCAGACTGCCAAGGGAGAGGAGGGAAGGGGAGGCTGCTGCTTCTCCTGCAGTCCAGGTTCATTAACGGCCAGCAGACAGCAGCAATTAAGTGCAAGGTGCAGCGGGCCCGGCTCTCTCCTCATTAGCACCCCGACATGCTCGGCTGGCCGCGGCTCGGGGCACACGGAGCGGAGCCAGGGGCTGCACCGGGGCGGGCCAGGAGCTGATTAACAGCGGGCAGGCAGGGAGCTACTTCACCCACCCCCAGCCCCGGCTGGCAGGGAGCAGGCAGTGACGTGCAGGTGGGGACACAGGACATTAGGGCTGGCAAAACCCCCCGGCAGCAGCTGCCTTGGCAAGGGGATGCGCTGGGGTCAGGCAGGGTGCAGGAAAGGCTGGGGGCCAGATCCAGGGGCCTCACGATGCCTCTGACATTGCTCTGCCTTGCACCACTTATCACAGCACCCTGCACCACTGGCTATGCTCTGTACCCTCGCTGTGCCTCCTTCCCCATCCCTTCTGCCCCCGTGTCATCTCTGCCTGTCCACGCTGCTCCGATGTCTCAGCCCCTCACTGGTATCCCGGCCGCCCACAGCCCCAGGTACCCCAAACGGCACGGGGCAAGGAGCATCAGTCCCCAGCGCACACCCAGACCGTGGCGGGGGTGACACTCATCCCTTCGGACCCTGGCGCTCCTCCCGAGGGGCCGGGGATGCTCTGGGTAGCACAGGTGAGAGCTGGAGGTGGCACCAGGTGCTGCAGGTGGACCAGAGCCCTGCTCAGCCCAGGCTGGCACCAGGGAGAAACGAGGCTGAGCCCGTGCCAGCCCCAGCCACCAGCTGCCGAAGGGTTTGCCAAGCTGCAAGACCCGGGTGCCGTCCCGGTGCCCGTCTGCTGGGGCTGGTCCTGCTGCGGGGCCTGAGGGGGTCTGCGGGCACCCACAGAGCCCCTCACCCCCCCAGTAGCCCTCCTCCAGCGAGCCTCATTGTCAGGGGAACAGGCAGTGTGAAATCGGTCTGATTAGCAATTAGTCCCATTGTAAAAAGATTAGCCAGACCCATTGTTCGAGAGAGTGACTTGACTGTCAATGGGCATCTGGCAGCACTGATGATGAGGATGATGATGCTGCCGTGGGCGCCATTCCCCATGTCCTCTGTCCAGACAGGACCCCCGAAACGAGTATCAACCCCTGAGATGGGCATCGCTGCCAGACCCAGAAGGGCCCTTTGCAGGGTCCCAAGCACCTGCTCACCCCCACACCAGCAGAATGTCCCCGAGTTACACCTTCAGCCTTGGGGTGCCTGCGAGTGTCGGGGTGCAGGAAGGGCAGCTGAACATCCCCGTGTGTGCCCCGAGCAGAGCACGGTGGGGGAAACAAATGCAATTCGAGTGAGAGCAGGGGGAGAGCCAGAGGTGGGCAGAGCAAAGGAGGGGTCCCGTTGAGCCGTTCCATTCTTTTCACATCCCCTGCACTCTTCTGCTGTCCCCACCACTGTCCCTGGGCTGCCACCCCTCCCTTCTGTGCCCACAGCACCAAGCACCAAATCCACCAAACCCAGGTGCTCCTCACACATCCCACACTTCACAGCCCTGCTCCCGGAGACCCCCGTGGCGAGGGTGTGTCGGGGGCTGTCTGCCCAGGCTGCCAGTCCATCCAGCTAATGAGCCCGTTCGTTACCTGGTGGGCATTCTCATGCAGTTGACAGGAGGAAGCAGGGACAGGGACAGGGCTGCTAACAAGAGCTCTGCCGGCTGCTCTCTGGCAGCACAAGGACAGCTCCAGGGGTTAATTGATGCTTATTCACTTCTTCCACATAAAAATTGCCACTGTTGGAGGAAATACTCCGGAGGGCAGAGGCTGCCGACAGCCTCGATGGGGCTCCATCCCTGGGGACGCTGTACAGGGCTGGTGGTGGCATGGGACATTCAATGGTGACACCCCCAAAGACATCCTATTTACCCAAGAAATGGCTTTGCCCACGGGCACCAGCAGCTACAAGCACGATGCCCATCCCCGTGGCCTCGTGGCATCGTCCCCTGGGCACGGCCAGCCCTGCTCCCTGCGTTGGTGTGACCATCGTGCCCGGAGCAGCTGGTAGCTGAGCACAGCCCACCAGCCCTGGCAGCGCCGCATCCCGAGGGGGGCCCACGCCTGCCTGGCGAGCAGATGGCAGCTGGCACACGTGGCAGCATGGCCCACACACCGGGGGATGCCAGGCACCCCAGATGCTCACGGATGCCCTGTGATGACAGCAGCCGGATCCCCGTGCTGTGCCAAAGGCAGGGAGTGGGTGAGACCCCCGTCACCTCCAGTGGCTGCAGGTGCACCAGCCCACCCCACATCAGCCAACCCCACCCCAGCCCTCCATGCACAGGTGGGAGAACCCAGCGAGGAGAAGCACACAGAGCCAGCCGGGAGGTTTTAAATCCAGCCCCAGGAGTGACAGGGCTCCTCCGGCCTCACAAGGGCTCCCCGAGGACAGGACCCAGCTGCACTGTGAATCCCAGCCGGCCCCTCTGCTGTGAGCAGCCCCCCGCCCAGGGCTTGGCGAGGCAGTTTGGGGCAACCTCCCTGTGTGTGGGACCTCCTGTGCTCCACAGCTGCAGCATGAGCCCTGCCCTGCCCCACTGCACATCGGGGTGTTACTGCCCCACAGCAGCCCCCGTGCTGCTCTCTCCCTTCCCGGGCAGCCCCTTGCAGTGTCCTGGAGCCACGCAGCCACCCCGTAGCCAGCCCTCTGCACCGCCCCACACACGACCCCCAAACCAGCCCTCTGCACCACCCACAGCTTCCCACGCTGTGCCCCACAGCAAAACCCATGCACTGCTCCATCAGACCTCTGGTGCCCTATGGCAGCCCACGGCCAGGCCCCTGCAATGCTCCATAAGCCCCCCAGCTCCCCGCAATATCCCACAAGACCCCCTTGCTCTGTCTCAGCATCCTCCTCCCGGCTCGCTGCACCCCAGCCGATGCCCAGGTCCCGTCCGCCGCCTCCCCCTGGAAGCTGGGGCTGTCCCCGCTCCGCAGCAGGTCCTTCCCCGGGGCTGGGGCTGGGCAGGGGGCACAGGGGCTGCCCGGAGCCCCCGGGAAGGTAGGGCAGGGGCAGGGGGCGGCACTCCCCTCCCCGCCGCGGGGGTCTCGCCAGCGCAGGCGGCGGATTCGGGTCAGCGCCTCGGCTGAGCCGAGCGGGGCTGACGTGCTGCTAATTGAACCAAATGCCCATTAGAGGCGAGAGGGGCCGCGCCCGCCCCGGCCCCGTCGCGGGTGGCTGACACGCGAGGAGCCCACGGCGGCGGAGCATCCCCGCCCTCCCTCCCAGCCCGGCCGCAGCTCATTAACAACCGCTAATCACGCCCAGGGCTGCGCCGGGGAGAGGGGCTGCTATGGCTTGGGGGGTGCCCATGCTGCAGCCCCCTCCCTGAACCTGCTCTGGCCCCTCTCTGTGTCACCCCTCGTCCAGCCCTGCCCCACCGATCCATGGGGAAAAAGGATGGCTCCAGACAAGCCCCACGCTCTGGAGTGTGGGACTGCAGCTGGGACCCTGCTCTGTGGGGCCAGGCTGTGCAGCCCCCTGCCCACATCCTTCTGCCATTCCCTGGGGCTGGGTGATGGTGTGTCCAAGACCAATTTCTCCTGAAGGAGAAGGTCCAGATGGTAACCACCACCGTGTCCCTAACCCACTGCCAGGACTCTCCAGCCCCATTCCAACCCCCAAATACAGATAGAGCCTGGCTGAGGCTGCCTGGGCTCCAGGCAAGTTTCAGAACCAACATATGCGCAACAGAACTGGGTGGGTCCCTGGGGCCATGCCCATCCCCTGCTTGGCCCTGGCCCACCTTTACCACACACCTCATGGGTCACAGCAGGTCCAACTCTGGTGAAGCCCCCCTAATGCAGCCCCCCCGCACACCCTGGCATGGTGCTGCCCCTCACCACCACTGTGCACTTGGCAGCAGGGGTTGTTCCACACTTAGCTCGGTGCCTCCCTCCGCCTCCTGACCATGAGCTCTGCAAGCAGTTCCCAAACCCACCGGAGACAGAACTGATGCCAATCAAACCACCCCCCACTCCTCGCACCCCCCAGCAGCCCCCTATGCCCAGCACTTGCTCCACAGCCCTTGCCTAGACTACTGGGGCACTCCCACTCTGCCGTCTCCCCACACCCTGGCTCAGAGCCCCGGGGGTGCCAAGCATTTGGGGATGCTTGGCTCAGCCCTTAGGGCTGCACAGAGGGATGAGACCCCCTGTGCCCTCCTGGCTGGGAGGGAGCTGGCAGAGGGGGATCAGGCACGTCAGGACTTTCCTCATGCCCGGGCTGGAAACAAGGTGCCAGTGAAGCAGGGGTGGCAGGCACAGCCTAACATCCCTCCCCTAGCCCTGGGACTGTTGCTGTTGCCATGGCAGCTGCTTTATTTTAGCCAGCTGTCATTACTCCCTATCCCCTCCAAAATCAGGAGCATCTTCCCTGCCCTGGTGCGTGCTGCCTTGTCCCACTCCCCAGGCACCTTGCTGAGCACCCAGGGAGCATCAGCAGTGCCTGTCCCTGTGGGATGGCTTTTCCCTGCAGTACAGAGGGGAAAGACACAGCACCAGCATCTTCTCTACATCCCACTATGGTCAGTGAGGTTCACACTGGGTTCCAGTGAGGTGGCTCATGGGACAGATCACAGAACCACACAGTGTCCTGAGTTGGAAGGGACCCCCAAGGATCATCAAGTCCAGCTCTTGACCCTTCACAGACACCCCCAAGGATCCCACCATGTGCCTGAATATGCTATCCAAATGCTCCATGAGCTCTGGATCCCCACAGCCAAGGGGGAAGGGGATGGATGGATGGATCAACAGTGTCAGGACCAGTATTGGGTGACTGCAGTGTTGGGAGGACACACGGATGGATGTTCAATCCAGCTTCCACAGCCTGCACTTAGATACCCATTGGGCTTCTCCTGATGGGGCCAGACCAGCCCCAAAACTCACCATGACTGTTCTGGAGCTTTTTGTGACACCCCTCCTTCAGTCATGGAGCTGGCTCGAGATGGGAGGGGTCAGAAGAGGCAGTTCTAGTGCAACTGGAGGGGAGAGGTCCCATTGCCCCACAGTGTCTGTCCCAAACCCTGTCCTGCCCCAACACCCCACGAGGACTATGCTGCCCTCCCAACTGGGACCATCTGGCCCTGAAGGGGTGGCAGGGGCAGAGGAGGAATGGGGAAGGCAGTAATCCCTCTGCACCCCACGTGCAGAACCACAACTCCATGAATCTTCCAGCACGCCCCATCCTGTCCCACGTGCTCCCCAAAGGGCTCATTAGATCAGAGCAGGGCTGTGGATAATGAGCAGGCACACACTCCCCTCCAGGGACACAGGCAGTGCACAGGCAGGGCTGGGGAGCTGGGGACCCCCCGTGGGAGCACGGAATGTTTTGGGACAGCCTTTCCCCACTCCTTGCAAGCCGGCAGGAGCCCCACAGGTGCACCACACAGCTGTGGGCACACTGAACCCACTGCAGGCTCAGCCTGGCACCGGGTACCTCCCACAGCCACGACCCAAGCAGAGCCAGGCAGGGGCAGCAGCGTGCCCTGAAGCCACAGTGATGGGCTGGCTCCACACCCTCCCTGCCTGTGGGGTCTCTACCTGCAGGCTGCAGGTGCCAGTGCAGGGCTGGCAGAAGACAGGGGACAGCCAGGACCCTTGCCCACCTCCTGCCTGCCCCCAGCCCCACACAGGCCCTGGAACAATGCCAAAGGGAAGGGGGGTGATGGACCAGGTGAGCCGTGTGTCACCCGTCTCTGTGTGGGCTGGCCCTGGCACAACCATCTGCTTGCCCTCAAGAGCTGGAGGTGGCTGGGCCACCTGCCCTGGGCAGATGGCTGGGGGACCTCACAGTGCCACTGGGCACAGCCCTGCTCTGGGGACTTGTGACAGACCCCGCTGCTCACCCAGCTCACACCCCACCCCACAGGGATGTTGAGGGTGGGCCATGGGGCAGGGAGTGCTGTGCAAGGGGGGAGCAATGGGTCAGACTCTGCCTCTCCCTCTTTGCAGCAAGAGCTCCAACAAGCCCCAGCACCCGTTTGCAGCACCCTGATACAGCTGGAATCCACATCCTCTCCCTGCTCCCCAAGTACCCCCACAGCACCAAGCCATGTGCTAACAAACCCCCCAGCTCTGCTCTCCAGACACGCTGAGCTGAGCACCCCCTTCCCCACATGGAGTGCCATCCCCCCAGAGCCACCCCCCCAGTGGATGGGACAAGGAGCCTCTCCAAGGATGCTGACAAGTCACGAGGTGCCAGGACAGCTGGGAATGCTCAGCAAGGTATCTTCATCCAGCTGAGAGACATCAACACCCCCTGCCCTTGGGGACAAAACACAACCCCAGCCTGCCTGGACCACTCTCCAGTATGTGAGACCAGGTGAGGTGCCTTGGGAAGACCCTCTCCACCAGCAGCCACTTATCCCGTAATGCTCTAATGACACCCCAGAGCTGCCCACCAAAATAGCTGCAGTAAATCACCTGGAGCTGCCATGTAATTTTTGCATGAAATTACAGGATTTTTTCCCCTGGGTTCAATTTCCTCCACACCAAGTTCTCACTGCAGCCGAATCATTAAAGCAGCTATTCTCCCTTTTCCTCAGGTACCACTTCATCTCCTGCTGGCTGACCCCCCTGCTGTCAGCATTGGGGCTAGGGCTGGCTGGGGACAGTGGATGCCCCAGTACCACCAGGCAGCCCTGTCTATGCCCATGCCAAGCCAAGCAAACACAGAGCTGCTCTAGATCCGAGGCAAGGCATATCAAATCATGCCCTGAGTCACCAGGGAGACCTGGCACTCACCAGGGGTGGAGGAGGTGCCCCAAGCAAGATGCTGAGTCCTTTCAGGGGGAGTTCAAACCCCACTAGGCAGAGGAGCTGGTTGTTCCCAGGAAAGAAACTGCCTGCCTCCTCCTCATGGTCTGCAGGAAGATGAAGGAAGCAGCAGGACTCAGCCTGCACCATCCCACATCACACAGAGATGTTTGGACAACCTTGGGGGTGACCCTGCTGTGGGGTGCCATGAAACCCCATCTCTGGGTCACTTGGCCGCCTGGGAGGGACATGGGTCCCTGCCACGTGTCACCCTTATGCCTCTGCCCTGTCCAAACGCACTGATCACATGCAGCAACACACTGAGCAGCAGCAGCAGGAGCCCCAGACCCTGCAGGATGTGAGTCCAGTCCCATCCTCCCCATTGTCTGTTCCATCCACGCTGTCCTGATTTTCAGCCTGAGAGCTGCAGCAGAGCTGGACTGTTCCCAACAAAGTGTGGAGAGCTGGGCAGGGAGCCATGCACCGGGGGCACCCGTGTTTCCCAAGGGCTCGCTCTGCTCTGGGTCTTCCCTGCCTGCCCCACGTCCCCACATCACCCCTGGGGAGCAGCTCCATGGGGATGCTCAAGTTCCTCTATGCTGTGTCCTCCAGCTCCAGCCACAGGGCTTTCCAGGAGCCCTGGAGCGAAGCCAAACCCTCCCCAACACACTGTGTCCCACCAGGACTCCCACAGGACTCTGCTGGCTGCTGAAACAGAGACAGGCTCCTCATCCTCTGCAAACCGGTTTGGCTGTGTATGGAAAAGTGCCTTTTGCTTCTCAAATAGCAACACAGAATCACAGACTGCTTTGGGTTGGAAGGAACTTTAAAGATCATCCAGCTCCACCCCCTGCCATGGGCCGGGACACCTTCCACTAGCCCAGGTTGCTCCAAGCCCTGTCCAACCTGGCCTTGGACGCTTCCAGGGATGGGGCAGCCACAGCTTGTCTGGGCAGCCTGTGCCAGGGCCTCCCCACCCTCACAGGGAAGAATTCCTTCCTGCAAGATATTTCATCCCAACACCAGCAAGCACAGATGGCAGAGGCTTGGGAGAACTCAGGGCTCTCAGCCCTGAGGTGATGGGGACCAGAGGGGTAGCCAGGACAGCAGGGACATCCCTGCCACCAAATGCTCTTGGCTGAGAGATTTTCCATGGAACAGTTTTATTAAAAAAAAATCAGTTGCTCAAGAAAACAAATGTTTGTACCCATTTGCAGGTTTCAGGCCCCAAGGGTGGGGCAAAGGAAGGTTCTGTGATGCCTCTGAGGGAGAAAATTCTCACCATGGGGACCTGCTCTGCAGAAACGTGGCAGGAAGCACTATTTTAAAAACACCTCTGAAAATAAGGAGCAGTTTCCAGCCAATGGTGATGTTGGGTCCATCCGGCTGAGCCCATGGCACCCGTGCCTGTCCTGGCACGTTCTTGGCTGTCCCTCCTGTCCCCTCACTGCTGTCCCTCACAGGACACTGCCCACAGTCCAGCCCACTGCAACACACACTGTGGGCTTCCTCCAGCCCCCTCCTTGCTAAGCCTCACTTATCCCTCACCCCCATCTCCTCCTCCAGGGCCAGCACACACTGAAACCCTCCAAATCATCCCTGGAAGTGCCCCATCCCTTGAAGTGTCCAAGGCCAGGCTGGACAGGGATTGGAGCAACCTGGTCGAGTGGAAGGTGTTCCTGCCCATGGCAGGGGTGGAACTGAATGTGTTTAAGATCCCTTCCAACCCAAACTATTCCATGATTCTATGAAAACCCCACACAACTCCCTTTTCTGCACTTCCATCTTAATTTCTTGCTCTTATACACAGGAGATGGGAGGGCGTGGAGCCCCATGTCCTGGGCACAGCCTACTTGGGACAGGCAGGATCCAGCCATCACAGGGAACAGAGACCCTCGTGGTCACCCACTTGGCAAGGGCAAACTCAGCCCACCTGGAGCTGACAAAGGATGGAGACAGGGAGGCAGTGGCAGGAACTGTCACAAGTGTCACCATGTCCCTGCATGGCCAGAAAGACAGCAGGAAGTGGCCTCACGCTCCCTCCAAAGGTCCCAATCCATGTGCCATGCAATGTCAGCCTGGAGATGCTGTCACAGCTGAGATGCCCCTGAGTATGGTACCCTCTGCCACAGGACCTGAGGGACATCAGGCACCCCCCCAAAGCAGCCCCTGGAAAGCAGCCCTGTCCCCAGGGTCCCACTGCCTGCTGGTCCCACGCAGACAAGGGGGCTCAGCTGCCCCACACCCACAGGGACCCCAGCTCTCCCAGCAGGGCTGAGCCCAGAGACCCTTTCGTGTCACTCAGGCAGCCGAAAAGTCTTGATGTGCGCCTGGGGCTGCCTTGCTCATCCCCAGCCACAAACAGACTCTGTTAGGACAGACAGCGAGACACCAGGGGGGCAGGGGGGACCCCTGGCTATGAGCAGCCCATGTCACGCACCCACCCCTTAGCCCCCCTGGCACCCGCTCACCAGCCAAAGTCATGCAAGTGGAGTAAGGTCACCACAGGGCCCCTGGGATATTTCTGAAGCTCCAACCCCATCGGCTGCGGGAAGGAGGGATGCTGAGTGTCCCCCCCGGCCCAGGACTGCCACAGACACGGGGAACTGAGGCATGGGAGGAGCGGTGGCAAAGGAAGACGGTGCTGCAGGAGCCAACCCTGCTGTGGCCATTTGCTACGTCCCACAGCCCCAGCCTGTACCCCCTGGGCCAGCCCAGCCGCCCCCAGACATCCACCCCTCTCACCCACGGAGGGGGTGATGGCACTCTGGGGTGCCCTTTGGTGTCCCCAAGGAGGATGCTCTTAGGAGTCACTGGCACAGCATGTGGGGTAAGGGGCTCACAGAAAGGGTGGTGCCTGACCAGGACAGGGTCCTGGGGGTGAAGAGGGATGGGGAGGTCCATCCCTGCTCTGCCCTGAGGAGCATGGCAGGAGCACCTCCTTGGGGCTCCCACCCCCACTGGATTCTCAGCAGGAGCCAAAGGCAAAGGTGCTCTGGGAGGGGAGATGGAAAAACCTCCCTTTTCCCAGGGGGCTTGAAAGAACAGCCCTGGGCCCTGGGCCAACCCCAGGTGGATCACACAGCCCTACCCAGGATGTCCCCAGTCACAGACTCAGGGACACAGCGTGCATCCATCCTGCACATACACCCCCTCAACCACAGCCCACACCACCCCTCCATCCTATCCTGCAGCCCCCCATCCCCAGCATTCCCTTTAACTGCCCACATTCCCAGCCCCCCTCCAATACTCCCCCTCCTCCCCAGCACCCTCTGGGCCCCCTCCCCTGCCACCCACGCCGGCTGTGCCATGACTCAGCTGACCCCCAGAGCACCAGTTTGCTCTGCACCTGCTCATGGTGTCTGCCCACCGCCCCCACAGCTCCGGGCCGGGGTCCCACCAGCCTGGGCTTATCCACAGCACAGGGAGCTGGGAGGAGGGGAGGCCTTCCCCACACTCAGCAGCTGCCCAAGGGTGGGCTTGAAGTCCCTCCTGTGCCCCAGCACGTGCTTTTGCCAGTGATAAAACTCTTCAGAGAAGGATGTTCCCAGACACTGCCAGCACCCAGCAGCTTCCAGGCACCCGCTGAGACCTTTTGGGGTCACTGGGTGTCCTACAGAACTCTGCCCATGACTCCCACAGCTTAGCAAGGTAGTCCACAGACCCCTCATGTCACCCCAGAGACCCTTTGTGTCACCCTACAGACAGCTGGTGTCACCCCACAGACTTCTGGTGACACTCTTGCTCACACATGTGAGGTTGCACGTGTGGGCTCAGCCCCACCGGTGAATTGAAAAAGGGAGATCCCCTGGAGACATTCCCCTGCCTGAGGGATTCTGCAGGAAGAGGCAGCTGGAACCCCTCACTGTGGGCAGAGCAGGGCACAGGGACAGAGCCCCTGCCAGAGGTGATGCTGCCAAGGGGGTCCATGTAGGAGTGGAGCCCCTGCCTGTGCTCAGCTCCTGCCCAGGATCCAGGGGAAATCCTGGACACTGACACACCACAGGCTCCGATTTCATCCAAATACATTCCTTGGACAGGGCCAAGCACAGCCAACTCAGCAGGGGAATTTCCAGGCTCTGGATCCACTGGTGGAGAAAACACCTGGGACTGCCACCATCCTGGGGGGCTCCCAGCTGGCAAGCAGGGAGTCCTGACCTCCCCTGCCCTGGGATCCAGAACTTCACCCTCCTGCCATGGGGCTTAGGGGGTATCTGGTCTCTTGGAGACATGCACTGGGAGCAGGAGGGATTTGCCACTTGGGATGGGATGGAGCAAAGCTGTCCACTTGGTTCCCGGTGTGTTCACCCTTGGATGGGCTTGTGACACAAAGGGAGGCAAGGACTCCAGCACCAGCATGCACTGGGATACTCAACATGCCTCAACGAGTATCCTTCTGGAGTTTAATGTCTCCTTTCAAGACCAGCCACTCAAAGATGACCAGGAAAAGGAATTACCAGTTGTCCTGGACACTGTGCAACATCCCTTGGCCATTCTTCCCCTGGGAACACTGACTGCCCACAAGCCCAGACACAGTCCTCAGGCCTTTCTGCAGGAACAGGGTAGGACACAGAGTGGGGACCATGTCCCCAAGCCCTGCTTCTCCTCCCACTCCTGAGCTGCCCATTGCTCCCCACACCAGGCAGACCCACGAGGCACCTGCAGTGAGCAGAGCGTGGGCTGGACTCTGTCGTGACAGGCAGGGCTGTCTGCTCCCCCAGACCTGCGGGGCCACGTGCCTCATCTTCCCATCCTTGCCTTGGAAAGAGCCAGGTGGAGAGTGACTGGGCACAGCAGAAGGCAGGGGGTGGGCTGGAGACCCCCACTACCTGCCTGCCAGAGCTCCCGGATGCTGGGTTACCCGGGAAACAGGGATGACATCGCAGGGGATGCAGGGAAACTCTGCCCGAGGTGTGCGGGATGCCATCACCGTTACCAGGGAAACAGCAGGCGACATCCTGCAGGTAAGGTGGGTGCTGGGGTGGGGGCCTGGCAATGCACCCTGGCTTCATCTTCATCTGCCTGCAGTCAGAAGGGGTTCTTGCCCTGTGGAACATGCTCTGGGGGCAATGAGGTTGGCCCTCACTTTGCCATCCCCCTGGTGAGGATGGCACTGGTGCACTGGGGCACTGGTGAGGTGATAAGGAGGGGATCTGCCCCCTGGGGACATTGGCACCCCTCCAGGGCTGCTCTGCTGGGCTGGTGGAGCAGGGAGAGTGGAGCTGCTGTGCCCTGGCTCTGGCTGAGCGCTCTGCTCCGTGTTGCCCCACACAGAGTCTCCCAGAAACAATGCCCAGGCAGTGTGCCCCTGCCTGCAGCTCCCACCATCAGCCCATAGTCAGGGGGCTGGCAGCGAGCCCACTCCAGCGAGGGAAGCTTTACACCCCTGTGTCACTTTTGGCTCAATCAGAGTTTCTGCTCTTCCCTCCAAGGACTCAGAAGCACCAGAAACACGCCAAGACTTTCCCCAATGCCTCGAACTTTACCACCAGGGACGTCCCATTACGCCAGTCAGGGTGTCCCCCTCTCTGAGTGCTTTTTGGTCACCCACGGTGGCAGGAAACCCACGGTCAAGCCACTGCAGTGGTCTCTGGGCTGCACCTGCACACACACTGGCTGTAAGGCAGCAGGCAGGTGGCGGAATGCAGGGATGCTTCCAACAGGCAGGCAGCGGGATACAGGGATGCTGCCAGACCAGGCAGAAAACCAGCAGGACGAGGGGGTAACAACGAGCCAGGGGAGCCACCAGGCGAGCAAAGGAGGGGGGAACACGCGGTGCAGCCTCTGCCCCCCCAGCACAGCCCTGGGGAGGAGGGGAGGAGGAGGAGGGGAAGGAGGCAGCCACCCTGGGGAGGCAGCAGGATCCCTGTAGGCCGCTGCAAGGCAACAGGAACACAACCACCCCCTCCTGCCTGTCTCGGGGGAGTTTGTCACCTGAGGCGGAGCAGTTTTACCTGTAATGGCAAAATTACATCAGCCAGAGCTGCCGGAGAAGCCGGTCCCGCTGAGCTCGACGGAGGAGCCGGATCCACCCCACAGTGCCTCGGCCCCTTAGCAATGGGGCCGCTGCCCTCCTGAAGCGAGGCGGCAATGGAGATGCTCCAGGACAGGCCCTGCAGCATTCTCGGGAGTGTTTTTTACTGCTGATGGGTCTCTCTGAAACAAGAGCCCCCAGTAACCTGCCCCCCACAAACCGGCGGTGATGCCTTGGGCTGTGGGATCGGCCATGGCTGGAGCCCAAGAACCCTCCCCGGGTCCATGCTGCCAGCAGGGACTTGTCTGACAACTGGATGAATCAGACACTTGGAAATAAAACTACCAAAAAAAGGTGTCTGGAAGGGAGGGTTGTCACAAAATGTCCAAAAAGGGGCAGAAGGAATCGGTGCCCAGAGCACCAGAACAAAGTTAAGTTCTGGACTGCAGTAGACCATGTCCTGAGCCTGCTGTTCGAACCCATTCACAGCCCCCCTGGACACTGAATTTAGGGTTTTCTTGGCGGGTGAGAGGATGGGAATTGCAGTAGGGAGGGGTAAAGAGCACAGGGCGGAGTGGAACCGATGGTAAGTCACCCCAGGCAAGCAGCTGCTCCCGACTCCTACCCCTGGTAGCCCATCCTGAGGGGTCAGAACACCCGGGGTCGTGCCTCGGCACCTCCCGCCGCCCCTTGGGGTCCCCGGGCTCCGGGCACTGCCCTGGGTGCAGCACCCCCTGCCTGGGGGTCTCCCCGCAGGAGTGGGGGGCACGGACACCCCCACCCCGCTGAGGTCCGCCGTTTCCCAGGGGGTCTGGAGACCCCCTTCCGACGCCCCCCCATCGCCTCCCGCGGGGTCCCCGCTCGCCCCCGAGCGCCTCCCGGCTTCGTGACACGGAGTGTAATCGAATTAGCCTCTGCTGCCCGGGCAGCGCAGCCTGCAAACCATCCCCGAATTCCTGGGCACGGCGCCCGCTCGCTGTCTGCATCCCGGCCCCACCGCCTCCCCCAGCGCTGCCCCCCCGATGGGAGCCAGCGGGTCCGGCCGCGCCCCGAGGGGCTCCTGGTGTCGAGCATCCCCGAGCCGGGGCCGGGGGCAGCGCTGGGAGCCCCCCGAGCCTCCCGGGGGTCAGCAATGCCGAGCCAGCCCGTCCCCGCCAGCTTCCTCCGCTACAGAATGTACCGAGCCCGGCGGCCCCGGCCAGGGACACGATGTGCTCCCCGCTCCAGCCCTGTTTTTCCTGGCCGGGCTCCTGCTCCGCTGGCGGCCGCACTCTGTCACTCAATGCAGCTTTTGTTCGCTCCCCGCTCGCCTCCCTTCGCACCTCCGTCCCACCCCTGCGGCCCTCCCGGAGCCCTGCGGACCCCGCCGTGACCGGCCCCTGCCCTTTCTCGAGGCTCCACCAGCGCCCCGACGGCTCCTCAGGGCTGCTGGCGGTGGCAGAGGCTGCTGGCAGCGGTGGAGGCAACGCCATCCCAAAACATTGTGTACCCTCCTGAGCACCAGAACCCTGTGCCATCCCCCAGCAGGGAGGAGGTCACTGTCCCCTTTCTCTTGTCCACAGCCCCATCCTGCCCAGGCACAGACTGGCAGCCTGTGATTGACAGGTCCATCCGTAATTCCCCCACGGGTGCTATGGGGGCACAGCCCATGTGGATGTCCTCCCTTGCTGGGCTCAGCATTTTGTCAGCCCCATCACTGATGCTGTCCCAGCCATGCAGCACTGCTGCCCTCTCAGGACCCCCAGGGACCCCTATCCCCATTGTCACAGAGGTGACACCCATCCACAATGGGATCTGAACAGGGCAGGACAAAGAGCTGCCCAAGCAGGAGAGCTGTGCACATCCTTCAATTCTGACACCCACTGGAAAATGGGAATTTTCCATTTAACTGACAGAGGGCAGGTTTAGATTTGATACTGGGAAGAAATTCTTCCCAAAAAAGGGTGGTGGGACCCTGGCACAGGTTTCCCAGAGCAGCTGTGGCTGCCCCATCCCTGAAAGTGTCCAAGGCCAGGTTGGACAGGGCTTGAAACAAGCTGGGCTAGTGGAAGGTGTCCCTGCCCATGGAATGAGATGAGCCTTAAGGTCCCTTCCAACCGAAACCACTCTGTGATTCTGTGATTTGAGGTCCAGTAGAGCAGCTGATTTCAGTTTCCCAGTCTTTAAACGTTTCCTATGGTAAAAGCAAAGGAATCCCTAGGATCCCAAACTGCCAGTATCCCACTTAACCCATGGAAGTTGCCCCCTGCCTGCCGTTCTCCTGCCTTCCCCTTTCAGCCATTTCATGATCTGAGTCACTTGATCCAAATCTGCTTTTCCTTTGTGGAAAAAATCTCCCCACCAGCAAACATTGTCCAACTGACTTGAAACCAGCTCCCCACAACCCAAACTTTCCCTGGCCCCAAGAGCCATCCTCCCACCCCCTGTCTGGGCACAGAGCAGTGGCACAGGGATCCCAGCAATCCACACACTGGAATGGGTACAAACACACATTGGGACAAACCCCACCTGCCCAGGCACAGCTGGGCACGAGGCCAGTTTCCTGCCCCAAAACCTGGGCTGTGGGGCCAGACACACCAAAGGTGAATAGGAACCATGTCCCCAAGAGCAACGCTATCACCACACATGTCAGCACTGCCTCTACACCCTGGGAGGCTGTAACCTGCTCTGGGGCTTGGCAGGGAGGCAGGAGGGACATCATCCCCCTCACCACCCTCAAAATCACTGGAGGGTCTGACTGCTGAGTGGTACATCCCCTGAGCACTGGGACAATCGTCCACAGGGCAGGGACCCCGAGATCTGCACTCCTGGTGAGACACCAAGGATGCAATCCCTCCCCAAGACACCACCATCCCCGCTACACTCTGGCATCTTGGCAGTCACCTGGCAATGCTCCCTCTATTCCTCCCACAGCCTGGGAACAGCCAAACCTGCTTCATCCCTGAATCCCTCCACCCTCCATCCCTCCCCACCGCCCAAGAACAGACAAACACACTCCCACCCCATGCATCACACGGATTAAGCCTGGTGGCATCACTCCTGTATCCCAAGCCCCTTTATTTTTGCCCCCCCCCCTCATTTTCCTGCAGCTGCTCCCTTCCCTGGCAGCAGTAGGGGGGTGTCCCCTGCATCCGTCTGGCAGCTCAGCCCTTGTCGCCACGGGGGCATTAGCACCAGAGCTGCAGGGAGCTCCCCGGGGAGAAGTAAGTGGATCAAAGGGTTTTAGCAGCAGACGGCTCCCAGACAAATCTGGATCGTCTTCAAGGCAGCCACTTGCGGCTACAAATGCACTTTCTGCCTGCAGCTCCCCAGCCAAAAGTTTCACACCGGCTTTAGTGCGTTTAACCCCTCGCTGCTCCCAGCCCCGCAGCCAGATCCCAGCTGGAGGGGGGTTTGATCCCTCCTGGGGTAAATCCAGCCCTGCAGGAATGGCTGGAGGGACTGGGGGGCCGTGCGTTTTTGCAGAGACACCCTCCCCTCCACCAAAAGATAAGGAGTCCTGAGCCAGGCAGCAAAACCACCCACGTGTCGATCCAGCTCGCCAACACCGTGACAAGGGGGGCGGGGGAACAGTGGGAAGGCAGCGAGGGTCCCGGGGGTGCCCACTCCCCCATCCCCTGCCCACGTCACCCCCAAATCCTGGCAGCAGGTCGCAGGTGACAGACCCCCCTCTGTCCCACCCCACTGCCCCAGCCAGCATAGCCCCCGTTTCTAGCCCACCCCACTGCCCCAAAGCCAGGCGGTGCTGGGGGGTCAGCAGGTGGGAGCAGGGCAGGGAGAGGCTCTGCTGGAGTCTGCTGCCATGAATTATTCAGGACACGGTGATAATTGCAGGAGTCCCCCCTTCTGCTCACTCTCGGCAGGCAGGAGCAGGATTTGGGCTGTGGGGAGGGCTGGGGGCAGGGATGGGGGTTCTGGGGACCATCGCTGGTCCTGTCTCCCTGGGGGTGCCCCAGCAAGGAAGAAAGGGATCCCTGGCATCCTGTCCCCTGCTGAGGAGCCACCTGTGAGTCTTGGTTGGGGGGGGACCCTGACCCAGACCCCTGCAGACAGGTATCTTGCTGGGGCCTAGCTGGTTAAACTGGGGGCTTTGGGGATCCAGGCTGGCCCCCCTTCAAGCACTGACCACCCTGTGTCTCTTCTTGCTGCCTGAAGGTAGCTACAGGACCCCCAACTCCCCAGCCTTGCACCTCACACTGCAGACCCACAACCCAGATTTCCCAGCCCTGCACCCCATGCTGCACAGCCCACACCCCGAACCTCCCAGCACTGCACCCCAGCCTCCCCATAGCACTGGACCCCAGATCTCCCTGTCTCACTCCCCACTCTCCAGCTGTGGGGTTGTCCCCAAGCCCCACACGGGCATGGAGACGTGTCCCTTGCCCCTCGGGGATGGGCACAGAGGTACCTGCCCCGACCCCACTGTGAATCCCTGGGGTAACCCTGTGTCCCCCCCTATACCGGGTCCCCACCTCAAAGCCCTCCAGCCTCACCACTGTCACGGGGGCCTGGCAGGAGCCTCCCATTCCTTGGCTGCCTCAGGCTCCAGGATGGAGGGAAAACAAGAGGCTCAGCCAAAAAATCTGCACGGGGGGTGTGCGGCTCCTGCTGAGATCCCAGTACTGCTTGGCCAGGAATGGGCAGCAGGAAACCTGAGTCAGGCGGTCCTGGCACGTGGGAGGACACTTGAGGACATGTTTCTGGGAAGCTGAGGATCCCCACCTCATCACAGCAAAGAATGGCACTGCACCCCCAGACCCGTCTGGGATGGCATCCCAACTGCTGGTGCTGGTGTGCCATGGGGCAAGGGCGGGCAAGGGGTCCCCACAACAACACTCCATAACCCACAGAGCACAGAGGGGTCAGGGAGGCAGAGCTGAGCATACCAGGGCTCGTGGGCATTGGCACAGAATCCCAGCATGAAGGAATGTCCCAATATTCAGAGTGCACTGGGCCAACTGGGAATCGTACCAATGGGCAGGTGGCAGTGTCCCAGGCTTGACTCCAAGGTGCAGAGCTCACCCAGGGGGTGACAAGATGCACGGGGCAGAAGGCAGTGGGTGCAGGTAGGGAGTCTCTGGCAAGCACAGGTGAGTTTCTCAGTGTATGAGTTCAGGGTATGAGGTGCACAGGGGGAGTGGGGGCAGGATGGTGAGGTGCAGGCTTGCAGGGGTTTTGGTGCAAGCTTTGGGGTGCAGCTTGTGGGGAGCAGAGTGTGAGATGCAAGGTGCAAGGAGCAGAGTTTGGGGAGCACAAAGCAGAGTGAAGGGCAGAGACTGCCGGTTCTGGGGTGCAGAGCGCAGAGTTTGGGAAGCAGAGTGAGACGTGCAAGGCACAGGGTGCTGGGTGCAGGTTTTGGGGCGCAGGGTGGTGGCCTGGCACAGCACAGCACTGCAGGGAGGTTCCTGCCAACGCAGAATGCAGCCCCTGCTTGCCTGGGGCCGACATTCCTGCCACTCCCACCCATGCCCCCCACACCCCACACCCCACCCTCTGCTCCTCTGGTGCTCCAGGGCCGTGGGTGCCCAGGCCTGCCCTGCCATGCCTGGGCAAGCTGTGCTGCCCTGCCAGCCCTGCCAAGCCTGGCACACCTCCTCACTGCAGCCCAGACACATCTCCAGCTGCCTGGCACTGTGCCCCCAGCCCCTGCCCCATCCCACCTGCCTGGCCCTGCTCCCCAGGGCTGCCCACAGGGCTATGCTCAGCACTGTTGCAGGAACGTGAGGCACAACAGGCACAGCCACGAGGACGTGGTGGGTCCTGAGCCTGGGTGGGCACTGGCTGGTCCCCACGTGTCAGCAGAGGATTTACCATCCCCAGCAGGGCAAAGGCTATCACAGGGAGGAAATCAGCATCCTCCATCCCCACACCTGGTACCTGCAGCCCCAGGGACACACTGCCGAAGGCATTAGCCCGGGGCTGCTGTCCTACTTCCCGTATTTGCCTGAAAAATATGAAATCCAGTGGGAAGAAGAGCCGCCCCACAGTCCCACAGCCAGCTCCTGCCTTTCACCAGTGAACGCCACTGCCACACACACCTTCAGCACCTGAAACTGAACCAGTGGGACCCGCAGTTAATCCCTGTGACAGAACAGAGCTGCTTGTGACAACCCACACCATGACTACATTACACCTCGGGAAGGGTGTGAGCACAAACCCTACGAAAGAGACTCCTCGTCTTGGCTTTTTTGTTTTCCCTCCAGCTCACAGGTAATAGCCAGGAATGGGCAAACCCTCTTTTAATGGACTCTTAACAATGCTGTAATTTCCCTTTGCAGGGAAAGTTTTCTAAACAGTCAAAGATTCAAAACAAAGCAATGATTGTTCCTATTAGCATTAAATTCTACTCTGGGAGAGAGAATAAATCAAGCAAGGGGATTCATTTCAAAACAGAACTATAAAAAATCCAATAATGATTTTTTAATATTAATAAGAAAAATATATTGTTATGCACCCTTAGCATTTAAACTTCTAATCCAATCAGCGCAAAGTGCAAAGATAAATCACAGCCACCAAGGAGAAGGGAACAACCATCAAGCAGGCAACAATAAAATGCTGTCTTACATCCCTGGGACAGGCAGAGGTTTGACAGTCTCGAAAAAAAAAGCTGAAATTTATGAGCCTGTCGCTCCACGAGCTTGTGAATTCCTTCCCTGCATCCCACATGCAGGTTCCAGCTGGGGCTGGTGAGAGCAGCTGCTGGCCAGGCAGGATGCAGGCAGGAGGGGATGGCCAGTGCCCCAGCCGGTGTGGCCAGGCAGAGCCAGGGACTTGCCCATCTTCATCCTGCTCAAACCCACTCCCAGCAGCTGTTGAAGCTCCAGCGGGCTGTGCTGCAAGATGGGATGGCTCCCGGAGCCTGAAACCACAGCAGGAAGGAGCCAATGGACCCCCTGCTAAAGGAGGTCACAGCATGGCTATAAGGGTGGTGCTAAGCACTGTCCCAATCCCGGTCTTCCCACCTCTCCCATCCTTAGAGCTCGCACTGGCTGTTTCCAATTCTGTGCTACTAAACACGCCTAAGAGCCCAGGCAGGCTCTAGGGATGCTCCAGACCTCACCATGCCATGNTTGCCAGGGTCGCAGTCCAGGAGTGCCCTGGCCAGGCTCCCTGTGGTTCACACCATGCCAGGCTCCCCACACTGTGCCATCCCCACTGAAGTCCCTAAGGATCACGGCCCCACAATTCCCGCCCCACCCCGATACACCAGTCTCCTCTCCTGCATTTTATCAGCTCCAGCAGATGCTGCACTGCCACAAGGGTCAGTGATGAGCCCCGGCGAGCAGCGAAATGCCACGGAACGTGTTTAGGTCTCAGCTCCCTGTGGATCCCCCCAAACCCCGAAGCTCAGCGCTGCTGTCGAGAGCAGCTCCGTGCAAGGGCAGGGAAATGCCGACCCAGCAGAGCAAGCAGCACAGCACCTGCAGCTGGCGGTCCCGGCCGAGCACAGAACCCATCTCAGCCACGTGGGGAGTTCCCGGCCGTCTGGCAATGTGCTGACGGTGGAACACGGGCAAGAGGGCGTTTGGGGACAGGGGCCGGACACGCTGCTCCTGCTCGGGAGCATCCCGGGGCCACCTTCCACCGGGGCCACCTTCCCACCGGCTCCCCGTGGCTGAGCTCCTGGGGGAGGCTGGTGGGCACCGAAAGCATCAATCACTCCTATTGCAGGTCCAAACCTGACACGTTTTGGGGCATTCCTGCTCCACTTTCTCTTCGGATGGTTTGGGCAGAGGGTTGGGGAACAGGGGCGAGGCTCGTCCCCAGCTTGGCACTGTGTGGGTCCCACACAGCCAGTAACACCCAGTCACAGGGTAGCAATGCTGCTCCCTGAGTCGCCAAGGGCACCCAGGCCCTCCTGGCACTGTGCAATATCTAAATTTTAAAGACAAAAACAGGGCTGAGGTGGCCATACATCCTCGGCATGGAGCAAAGAAGGGCATGGGGAGCATCGAGCTGGGGGGCTGCTCCAGACAGAAGGGTGGCCCAGAGGCTCAGCCCTCAGCTGGGTGGCCTCAGACGGGGGAACCCAACAGCTTACCATCCCCACACTGCCCTGCCCACCTGGCTGCTGGAGGAGATGCCAGCGATCCCCAGGGTGGCACAATCACCAGTGCATGGGGCCATGACTGAAAAGCGTTTGGGAATCTGGAGAGCCGGCAGCAGCACCACCGAGAGCAGCACAAGGCTTTTTCAGCGGGCTCTGAGCAGGACCTGGCACCCGGGCATGCAGCACCACCCCCAGCACATTCCTCAGGGACCTCGGCTGGCACAGCCCCACGGACGCCTGTCTCCTCCACACCCCAGGGCTGGCCTGGCTGCAGCCTCCTCCCAATCCCACAGGAGATGAGCCAGGCTTCCCAGGAGACACCATGGCTGCCCTGAGGAGGGCAAGGGTGTTGGCAGTGCCAGGCTGCCCAGCCGTAAGACCGTGGGCACCAGGATGTGCTTCCCAGGCGGCACCCACAGCCCAGCCAGGGGTACCCGTGTGGGGTGGGCGAGCAAAGCGGGCTTTAAGGGGGCAGGGGGGCACTGAACTTTCGAACCCACAGGCAGGAGATCAGTGCATTACCTTAACAAGAGTTAAAAATAACCGTCTCGTCTCTCAAAATGAGCCTGTCTGCAATTACAGCTTGGCATGTCTGCTCCGGAGCATCCCTGGGCTGGCATCGCGCCAGCAGCGGCTGCGAACAACCCTCGCCTTTCTTCTCCTCCGTGGTGTTCCCTTTTTTTCCTTTGGGTTTTTTTTTACAGGGTTTTTGGGTTGATGAGGGACATTTTTATTTTTTTCCCCTTCCCAAATCAATCCAAGGTGGCTGCTCAGCGCCCTGGCTTGGGCTCCCCCCACTCACCCAGGCACATCTTCAAAAGCACCCAGTGCCTGCAGCACCCACTGCCCGCAGCATGGTCATGCCATGTCCCCAAGGTCCCCAAGGATGGGGGACACTGCCAGCAGCCCATGCTCCCAGGAGGGTGGTGCAGTGCTCAGTATGAGCTGGCTCGAGGTACGTTTGAGTACCACACTGCCCCTGCACCCCAGATGCACATCCAAGCCCAAGGCGTGGGCTGACTGCGGGTGGGGAGCCTGGCACACCCTGGACACACACGCAGGAGAGGGGCAAGGGAATACGTGCCAATGGAGTCGTGTGGGCACAGGCAGTGGGTGCCCAGCAGCATTGCTGCCCAGCCGTGTGGGCAGGCACAGGCAGGGGTCTGCCTGCACTGGGGGATCCAGGTTCTAGGGCTGTTTGGCAAAGCTCCTTGGCCCTACGGCCCCAGGGGAGCAGCAAGCTGGACTGCACCACTGCTGCATCCCTGGCCTGGTGTGTTCAAAGTGCCAACCCCAGCAGCAAAGTCCAAGAGCCTCTACACTGCCAAGCCCTGATGGGCATGGAAGGATGTGCAGGGTGGCACAGGGTGCTGGGCAGGGAAAGGAGGAGGCTCTTGCTGACAGAGTAGGCACGAGGACGCAGAACCCAGTATCACACCATCCTGCTGCTAACCCCCTAACTGGGTAGACCCCAGTGTTGTCCCCCACCCCATAGGACAGCAGCAGTCCTGGGGGAATGGACACCTCCTAGTGGAAGGCATCTCTGCCCATGGTAGGGTGTTGGAACAAAATGATCTCCAAGGTCCCTTCCAAGCCCAACCAGTCTGTGACTCTACGATTCTACAACACCCCACAGCCAGACAGACCCATAGCAGGCAACAGCTTAGGATACCCTGGGATGCTGGAGCATCCCTGCTGGGAGGGAAGGGATCAGCCTGCTTTGGGGGGTCCCCGTGCTCCCCCCCAGCACGGGGTGCCTCCTCCTCCTCCTCCCCACGGCGGTGAAAGCAAGCTTTGTGCCCGGGCTTTCAGTTCTCCTGGCTGGCGCCCGGCCAAGGCACCACATAATAATGAACAGATGCTGTCCAAAATGAGCCTCAGCGGCAGACAGGCGAGCCTCCGCGTGTCCTTCCATAACCCAAAGTGCCTTTCACCTCGGCACTAATCAGGCACCTTCGGTGGGAGCCGACAGGAAGTGTCAGGCTAATTAAAAGTAATGGGAGCAGGGAGCAGGCACCCCGCTGCGAGGGCAGGGGGAGGTAGGGCTGGGGTGGCAGGGCAAGGGGAGACCCAGCCCCAGCTCCAGCGAATCCCCATGGAACATCCAAGGGCACGGTGGCTGTGGGGTTTGGGATGGACCAGGCAGCCTGGGGATAGAGGTCCAACCATGCCCAGACCCTGTTGGTTAGGTGGGGAGGGGAGATTCATCCCCTTCCTGTACAGTCCCCCTGCAAGGACACGGAGGTGACAGGTGTCCAACTCCACTTTTAAAGCCCAGAGGACCTCCCACTGTCAGCAGCATCCCAGGGAGGGTCTCACCGGGATGGGACAGGGGTGACAGGTGTCCAACCCCATTCCCTAAGCCCAGGGGACCTCCCAGTGCCAGCAGCATCCCAGTGAGGGTCCCACTGGGATCGGAAGCCTGGCCAAGGAGCTCCAGCTCACTCTCACAACGTGCCTGGCCTGACCCACTATGGGAACAGCTTCCCTAGAAAATATTTACGAGGCTTTTTAATTACGAAATTCATTTCCTAGGCCAGGATGCAAGTCCTCTCATCCCAGCACCAAGAAGCAGAGGGAGGGATGCAAGCAGGGATCCACAAGGGGATGGATGGCGAGAATGCCGGGCTGTGAATGCACTTCTAGTCCACAGGATCTTAACTGTAGTTTATATTCCAGTGGTTATTAAAAATAAAGGGGGAGAGCAGGGGGGGAAACTAAGAGGAGAGAAAGCTGTTCATTTGGAGCCTATCCCTGGGGTTTAATAAAGCCCCACTCGCTACTGTAGTATCATTTTTATGCTATCATAAAGCTGGACCATTTAGCAGGTTTGTGTTACTTCAGCAGTTAGCACTGCATGAGAAGCGATTCCAGAAGAAGAGAGAGAGGAAAAAATGAGAAGATGAAAACCTCCAAAAGGAGAGAGAAAAATGAGGTGGGAAGGAGTAAAGGGGATTCCTCCCGGCCATGCCGCCGGCAGCACCGCACCACATCAGGGCAGCTCATGGGGATGCCAATGGGCTCCCCCGGCCCCGTGAGAAGGCAGGGACAGGCAGGAGACTCCCACTCCAGCCCTGGGCTGCTGAAGGGTCGGGGACCCCAACTCAGCATCTGGGGGGACCCTGCCTGTGGTGCAGGAGTGGGTCAGGGGGACCCCTTACATGAGGAGATGCCGGGGGTGTTGGACCTGTGGGGACTGGAGACCCAGGACGGCTTATCCAGGAGCTGTTTGGGGACCGATAGAGGGGTCCCCCAAGGTGAAGGAGCTGGCAGCCCCCCCCAGCCCTGTGCGGTCCCCGGGATGACCGGGGTCTCCCGGCCCCTCTGCTCCCGGCCCTGGGCAGCTCTCCGGGGAGCATCAGGCTCTCCGTGCTGCTGGAAAAACCTCCTTATATGGAGAGGATGGGATACGTGACCGAGCCGATCCGAGCCAAACCGCCCCAACGGGAGCCCCGACCGGGCAGCCCCCACTAAGCCGAGGTCCTGGGGCCGTGCCCCCGAGCCAGGGGCACCCATGCTGCCAATCCCAGCGCAAATGGGAGCTGTGCACCCCCAGAGCCACAGCACTCCAAGAGACGGGTCACCTCATCCTCCCCATAACTCCCCTTTCATCCCTGGGCCGCCCCCCGTGGCAGCACCCCTGCCCTCGCTGGCTCCCGGGCTGCCCTCCATGAGGAGAAAGTTGTCCCCATAGGTCCTGGGTGCTGAATTGGAGCCTCTCCAGCCGCACCGGGCAAGGCTCCAGAGGCACGGTCCCAATCCAAGAGGGCAATGGCCAGGGCTCGGGCAGGGGGTGGCACCAGTGCCAGAGCCACAGAGCCAGGAGCTGGAGAATGCCCTTGTGCTGCCCAGCCAGGCTCTGCCCCCACGGCCATAGCTCAGGGGTCCCCAGGTGCAGCAGGGAGGGGAAGCACCCTGGTACCCCAAACCCCCCAAATCCCTGAGCAGCAATGGCCAGTTGAACCACTATCGCACCCAAACACCATTTCCACACATTTTGCTCCCTAATTCATTTCCATCCTGCCCTGCAAGAGGACAGTGGCACTCGGGGTTGGGGGGTGTCCCTGCCTGGCATCCCCCAGCCCCGAACACACAGCACTCCCAGCTCCCGTGGGCCCACAGCCCCAGCAGCCCTGGCCCCCCGTGCCAGGCACAGCCACCGCTCAGCCAACCCAGCACTATAAAGAATGAGAAGGGAGGGAGGGAGGGCTGGGAAATTAAGGTTTTCAGCACTGTCAGAGCCGCATCAAACAGGCATCCACCAGCTGATGGCTTGATTGTTATATTTTGGATGTCAAACCAGAGCAAGCAGAACCCTTTAAAATGCATCACTGCTGCTGCCTTTCTGACGGAGGGTGTTGGTTTCCCATTAACAAGAGGGAAGCGTGAGCTGGAGCAGAAAACTTCAAGCGCTTTGGAATTGATAAAATAACAACTCCCTAATTAAGCAGAACTGTCAGTCAGTGGGTGCCCGCTGCCCTGCATTGGGAAGCCGCAGCAGCAGCCCCCGGAGCATGAGCCCGACATGCCAGCTCAGCCCCCTGCAGCACAGGGAGCACGGGGGGGATGCACATCCTGGGGGGAAATCAGCCAGAGCATCCCCCCATGCTCCCCATTAGACCCAGCTGGGTCCTGGTTCCCATGCTGGGCACAGCCAAGGTGTTTGGGTTCTGTGTCTCAGTTTATCTGACCATGAAAGATATGGCTGCCCCATGCCTGGAAGTGTTAGACGGGACTTAGAGCAACCTGGTCTAGTGGAAGCTGTCCCTGCCTATGGCTGGGGGTCGAGAGAGGTCATCTTTAAGGTCCTTCCAACTCAAACCCTTCAATGATTTTATGAAATCATGTAATGCAAAGCGCAGCCTGGCAGAGGAGAGGCCTGACCCCGAAATGTGCCCTGTGCCAGCAACCTTCCCCTCCGAGAGGCAACAGCCAGCCTGGGGCACACAGTCCTGAGAACACATCCAACACCATGGCCCAATGCAGGCTCAGCATCCCCACTGCTGACTGGATGCAGGAAGGGGTCTGACTGTTTATGTCCTCCCAGTGCCAGACCAGGGCAGAAAGGCTTTGAAGAAGTCAAGAGTAGGGTTTGAAGTGTTCAAGGCCAGGTTGGATGGAGTTTTGGGCAACCTGGTCTAGTGGAAGGTACCCCTGCCCATGGCCATGGGGTGGAATGAGATGGTCTTTAAGGTCCCTTCCAACCCAAACCATTCCATGATTCTACAAAGTCCTGCCAGAGCAGCAGCACAGCCGCTGCCCATGGGGATACTGAGCCTTCAGCCAGGCCCCCAGACCTCCACCATCCCACTCTCTCCAGCACGAGGCGGCTGAAAGGAACTAATTAAAGAACAGTCAAGACCTTGCTATGACTCTGCCGTGCTGGGAAATGAACCACTGCAGCCCTGCCACGCTTCTCCCAGGCCTGGGGCTGGAGGGATGCAGCATCTCCAGGGCTTCTTTAAACAGCCACCAGTGCTCACTACCACAAAAACAACTGCCCAGCGCTCTGGGTGCTCCCTCGGCACCCAGAGGAGAGGACACCCAGGGGGTTTGGGGCAGGGGACACCCAGGGGGCATATGGGACTGTGAGGAAGGTGTTTAACCCCTGACATGCTGGTATCTGATGAAACCACTGTGCAAAGGGAGCCTCCGCTGCCAGCCCTCACAGCACCATCCCCGGCTGAGGACTGTGCACCTGCAGTGGCACCAGGAGAGGCTCCAGAGCACCCCAATCTGCCCTGGGCACTCTGCTCTGGCCAGACCAGAGTGCAGGCAGGTCAGGCAGGATTCTTTGCTGGGCAGTCCTCAGTCCAGCTGGGAGGTTCAAATACCAGTGCCAACGTGCAGGCAAGGGAGGCTTCCAGGAGGGAACCAGCCTCAAGCAGGGCAGTCCTGGCAGCAGAGCCACCTGCCTGCAGCCCAGGCAGTGTCCTGGCAGATGCTTCAACCCAGAGATGAGCCAGGAAAGGAGAGAGCATCCCATCACAGAGTGCACACAGTTGAACCCACCTGAACAAGCAGCCCTTCCAAATGCCCCCGGATTTGCAGCTGGACCCTGAGTCTGTCCTCCCCTTGCGGATCATGCACCACAAAGAGCACGGTGACACATGTGGCTGCCCGGAAATCCCTTCGCTCCTCATCCCAGCCCTCCCAGCCCGCACTCCAGAGCCTTGACATGCTTATCCCACACATCTCCACACTCCATCAGTGCATGTCCCCTGCTGTCCCTACTGGGTGTGAGCCTTGGGGAGACCCTTGTCCCCAACCTGCACCCAGGGCAGTGCAGGTCTCACCACGGGTGGAGGATGGAGAGGCACCACCACCTCCTGCCACCTCCACAGCCCCAACGCCCTTCCCTGGCCAATTTCCACACCACGGGGACACTGGCTGCCCTCTGCTCACCTATCATGAGTGGGTGCCCACCCTCTACACAACACCAGCTCCCACAACCTGGACACAGGTGCCACAGATTTCAACCTTCCTGCCCCAAAAGAGCCCCGTTTACACCTAAGAAGAACCCCATGAGGTGGGCCGGGTCCAGACTCAGGACACATGTGCCAGAGCCACAGACTGGTGTTGGAGCCTCTGGAACCCCATCACACACTAATCACACTGGAGGTGACAGGGCTTAGGGGAGGACTTAAGAGAAACCGTCTCCTTTTTAGTGACACCATCTGGACGCAGACAATCTCTTCCCCCTTCCCAGCGCAGAGCCCAGTGTCAGCCGGAGGGGCTGGGGCCGGGGAGACCCCCAAACTCAGCACTTGCCGTGCCGACACCCGTGTTGGAATGAGCGGTGCCACGGATCCCCAGCTCCCACCATGCAAAAGGGGAATACTGTCCCTGCCAGGGAATCCTAACTAGCCCACAGTGCCAGCCGAGAGCGGTGCCGGGGAATGCCAGTCTGGAGCTGCGGGGACCGTGTGCTGCCCGCATGGCCCCCCGGGACGGGGACGTGGCCTCGGGAAAGGCGGGGGCTGAGAAAGGGGAGACGCACTGGGTACAAGCCATCCTGGAGACACCTGTTTGGGAACAGCCCTCCCTCCGCCTGTCACCCCGGGCACACCGGGACCTGGCACGGCTGGAGTCCCCGCGGGCAGGGACCGCAGAGCTGTGACGTGGGGTTATTCACCATACCCCGATACTTGGGATTGTCATTCACCGTACCCTGGTGCTTGGACACCGCGAAGAGCCGGCCACGACCCCGCTGCCTTGTCGCCATCCCTGACTCCCCGGGAGGACGGTGGCACCGCTCCGGCGCTCGGCCCGAGCCCGGGGGGTGACCCAGGGACAAGCTCACCCCGGTTCCAGCACGCTACACCACGAGGCATCAGCTCTCCCCAAAACTTGACCGAGCCCTTATCTCCCTAACCGTGTGGACAGCGGGGATCCCCCAACCCCCCTGGCAGGACAGAGCTCCGGCTGCCCCAAGAGAAGCCTCCAAGCTCCGGCACACCTTCCGGAGAGGGGGCAAAGTTGCGCTGGGGTTGGGGTCAGGGGGTCAGGTACCTTCCAGCCGGCGGAGCTGTTGCTGTCTCCTTTATCCTTAAAGTAGGGGACGTATCGCACCATCCAGTCATAGATCTGGGAGAGGGTGAGGCGTTTCTCCGGCGAGCTCTCGATGGCTTTGGTGATGAGGTCGGCGTAGGAGAGGTTGCCCCAGGCGTTGCGCCGAGAGGTCTTGGCCTTGCGGAGCTGCCCCACATCCGCGCCGGGGGGCGGCGGGGGCGCGGCGACCACTCTGCGCTCCACCGAGCCCGCGTTCTCGGCTCCGTCCCCGCCGGCCGCCAGCGCCGGGGGTCCCCCCGCGCCCCCATCCTCCTCCTCCGCCGCCAAGTCGGGGTGCGGGAGAGGCCAAGTGCAGGAGCGGGGCCGGCTCTGCGGCTCGAAATCCGGATCGATCTCCACCTGATGCGCCTGGAGCTTTTCTTCCATGGTCCCCTCCCCGCCGCCCCCCG
>WBMV01006028.1:121124-173783 GCA_013396655.1 Campylorhamphus procurvoides
CCCGACCCCGATCCAGATCCGGACCTCGATCCCAATTCCGATCTCGATCCCCATCCCGATCTCGACCCTGATCCGAATCCCTATCCCAATCCCGACCCTGCATCCCAATCCCGACCCCGACTCCCAATCCCGATCCCGATCCCAATCCCGACCCCGATCCCGATCGCAATTCCGACCCCGACCCCAATCCCCATCCCGATCCCAATCCCGACCCCGANGGGCTTTGTCACCGTCGGTGCCACTAGTTTGTGCCTGTGCAAGTGCCTTTCATGCCACAGTCATATGCGATCCTGTTCCTGGTGCCCCGTTCCTGGTCCGAGGGGACGGCTGAGGTTACCCAAGCAACTAAGGAGCTGATGGTTCCATCCTGGGAGTGCTCGGCCTGACAGCTCTAATAATATAATAAAGTATAATATAATCTAATAGATATAATATAATAAATATAATACAATATACAGGCAGGACTTGACAAGTGCTCTGTTTCACAACCCACAGCAACAGTGGTGGCTGCAGAGGCTCCATCTGTCCCTGGAGGCACNGGTGCCACTAGTTTGTGCCTGTGCAAGTGCCTTTCATGCCACAGTCATATGCGATCCTGTTCCTGGTGCCCCGTTCCTGGTCCGAGGGGACGGCTGAGGTTACCCAAGCAACTAAGGAGCTGATGGTTCCATCCTGGGAGTGCTCGGCCTGACAGCTCTAATAATATAATAAAGTATAATATAATCTAATAGATATAATAAATATAATACAATATACAGGCAGGACTTGACAAGTGCTCTGTTTCACAACCCACAGCAACAGTGGTGGCTGCAGAGGCTCCATCTGTCCCTGGAGGCACATCCCAGCGGCAGGGGGCTTAGGGGGATGTGTTCCCTGATCTCCACCCATGCAGCTGGGAACCTGCTGGCCAAGCCCCACATCTCCTGGTTCCGCTGGTCTGCGAAGGCTGAGCCAGGCTGGCACCAGATCTGCCCTGCCCAGTCTGGGGGTGCCACAGCAGCTATGGGACAGACCTGACCCCAAACGTCCCCTGATCCTACACACCCCAGGGTGGTGCCACCCTGCACATCCCCGTGTGCCTCCCTCCCCTCCCCCGAAGCATTTCTGCAGCGATCTATCGGAAATTTCCCTTGCTGTGTTTTACCTCCTTCCCTTGCCTGAGGGCCCACAGGCAGAACCATTCCCTCTCCACAGCCTTTTGCCCACTTGGAGCCCGGGGGTTTTCCTTCCCTCAGTCTTGCCTTTCTTAGTCAAAACGCTCCCACATTTCGCACCCGCTCTTCCAGCCTTGTTTCCCCAGCCCAGCTCCCCAGTGCCAGACTGAGTGGAGGGTCCCAGTCCTTCCCATGCTGCTCCCTGGGAGCCTCTCCCTGCCTGTCGCTGCTCCATTTCTCTTGCAGCACTTCTCCTCTGCAAGAGGAGGGTGTATCTCCCTGCCCTCACCCTGAGCCTCCTCATCCTTTGGGGATGGCACTCGGAGGTCCCTGTCCATGCTGCCAGGTCACCCTTTATCATTGCCTAATGATGCAGGAACACACGGCTCACTCACCTGCTGCCTCAGTTTCCCCACCTGCACAGCAGTACTGGAGCTGGCACACAGGGATGGCTGATGCTGGGGAAGGTGAGAGGCTGGTGTTGGAGAACTGTGTGGCTCATTGCACCTAAAAGCAACTAAAGCTTGGTACTTGCATCCCATTGTGTTCCCATCCCATGGTAAATCCCATCCAGTGGTGCTCTCATCCCATGGTAACTCCCATCCCTGACTTCTCCAGGGCTCATCCCTGACCTCCTCTCTCATCCCCGTGGATGCAAAGCAGCACATTTATGGGTGCAGGTGGTCCCAGCCAAAGCAAGGCACAGCTCCGGGGTGCACAGTCAAGGATGTTTGATCCTCTGCCCCTCAGCAGCCATATGGGTCTGGCTTCGAGCCCCACCTTCCTAAGCACCTGGATAATTATCCCTCAGTGGCCCGGCGCCAGGCAGGAACATCTCTGTCAGCCAGGTGCATGCTGCCACTGCCCTGAGAGCTGCAGCCTTGTTGCTCAGCCATCAATCCATGGGGACGGACAGACACGCTGGGGGACAGAGCTGGGGGGCTCCTAGGGTCTCCCTGGTCCCAGCTCCCTGATCCCAGATGCCAGGTGCCCACAACACTCAGGAAGCAGGGGGTCTGTGGGATAAGCATTGGGATTTAAGAGATCTTTATCAGTCAGTACCCTCACACACCTCTCCAGAGGATTTTCCAGAGGCTGGGATGAGCAGTGGCACTGCAGGTCCAGGGGGAAAGAGCAGAGCAGAGCTACCTGGGATGCTGCAGCAGCAGCAGGAGAAGGGTTGATGGGTGGTTGGTGCTGCAGGGTCTGGGAACACAAATCTCTGACATCCTTGGGAAGTGGTCATGGCCCCAAACCTGCCAGACCTCAGGGAGTGTCTGGACAATGCTCTCAGGCACATGGTGGGATTATTGAGGTGTCCTGTGCAGGGCCAGAAACTGGACTCATTGATCCTTGTGAGTCCCTTCCAAGTCCCATATTCTGGGATTCTTTCCCATGCTATTTTAGCCCTTGCCTGATGCAACTCCCTGTGCCACCCTTTCCCTGTTGGCTTTATCAGCATCCAGTCAAAGGTGTCCCATGGAGTACTGTGCTTCCCCCTCTTTGCCTATCCTGCCAGGAAAGGGGGATCCTCTGTCCCCTGGCTCTGGGGCACGAGTCAGTTTGCCCTTGATGATGATGAAGCCACTCAACACCTTGCTTTATTGTGTGAAGCTCTGCATCAGGAGAGGGAGGGAAGGGGTGACACGGATGTGCCCAGCCTGAGTAAGGTGCCTGCCACCTCCTGGGTGGAAATAATGAGGCTGAAAGGGCAAACAGGAGCTCAGCGGGGATAGGGTGAGCAGGACCAGCTCTGACATCCTGTCACACACACATGAGCTGCTCCTTGCAAGCAAGGGTGGCACTAAAGGGGGGCTGTACCTGCCCTGTCTCAGCTCTGCCCCCAGAAAGTACTGGAGCTGTGCCCACCAGCAGTGGGTGGATGGACTGGTGGATGGTTAAGTGCCTGTGGACTGGTGGATGGTTCAGTGCCCCTGCTGCTGCAAGTCACCTGCAAAACTGGTCTGAATGGTCTCAGAATGGTGTGAACAGGAGGACCTCCAGCGTGCGCCTCAGCATCTGCCTCCCAGGGCACACCCTCCTTGGGCAGGGGGAGCTTGGAGAGCACGGTCTGTGCAGAGCTGGGGGATCACAGCCCCCCACATGAAGGGAGAGGGGCTGGTTTTGGGATGAGAAGGAGGAGCAAGAGGAGAAGAAGAAGACAGAGAGGTCTTCTGCCCTGCTGCTCCAGGCATTTCCTCATGGACTGGATCCCAGGAGGGTGGTGCAGTCTGAGCCCTTACTCCACCACCTCCCTGGCAGCTCTGGGCAGAGCCAAGGCTTGGTGTCCTCACCTGGTGCTGGTGTTACCTCCCATCCCATCTCACTGGGCCATCAGGATCTCCATCTGTCCTCCGCATTAATTATTCCCACAACATCCCATACAGACCCCTCTACCCTTTCCACTCCCCTCAGGTGTCGGATTGGCACCTGAGAGATGTTTTGAAGCCCCCATCCCCTTCACTGTTCCAGCAGCTCCAGAGTCCAGGGCAGAACCCCAGGGGTGGTGATGGAACTGCAGGAGCTGAGGAGGGACCATGCTGGGCAGGGCTCTACTGGAAGGCAGGTGGGACATCTACCCATACCTAAAACCACTAGCAGGCTCCAAGGACTGTGTTTGGGACCAATTTGTCCCACTGCCAAGGAAAAATTCAGCTACCAGTGTCACAGCTTAGCATTCCCAGCTGCAGGGCCACTGCAGGGAGAGAGGAGGGAGGGCAGCAGCAGGGGAGAGGGGAGCACCTTGGGGTGTCCACCACATCCCCAGCCCATGCCTCTCACCTCAGGCCCCTGGTCCCATGGGAAGCACCAGACCAGTTGTTGGGTGTCTGTAGAGATTTGGACGAGGGTAAAGTACCAAGAGCACCCCAGCAGCGTGTGAAGTGGCTGCTCTGCCTTGGGAGGCAAAGCCACACGTGCAGCATGTCCTGTGAAATGACAGTTCCCACGAATGCTAATTTGGGGCCTGGAAATGCCACGTGTGATGATCCCTTGTCACCTTCTCACTGGGAAGTCGAGGCACAAAAGGATCTCAAGCGGCTCCTATTAAAATGTTCTTTCACAGAACATAAAGTGGAAGTTAAGTGAAGGAAATTATAAAGTCAAAATGAAATACTTTTACTTTCCTGAAATGAACTTGGTGTTTTGACATGATTGGAATAAACATTTTGACACTGCTGAAACAAGAAAGTCAAAGTGATTCCAGGAGGCTTCTTCCCAGGGAAAATGGCAGTGAGATCAACAAATTCCCAGGGAAAGATTTGATTCCAGTAAACCCCTGTTTTCTGCTGGGAAACCATTCCAGGCAGTGTTTTCCTTCAGCCCTGCACAAAGAACAGGTTTCCACATGAGACCAGCACCTAACTCACTTCCCAGAACCATATCAGGGAGAGAAATCTGCCATCATCCCTCTGGGAAAGAGAGGGATGGGGCAGGATTGACTCACCCTGTGCACCTTGGGTTGAGATTCACCCCCATCTCATAAGGACTGATGTGAACCCTCAGTCTGTGTAAGAGGCACAGGCCGTTCAACAGCAGCAGGATTTGCCCCTTCCTTCATGTCCATTGTGTCAAACCAAGTGTGTCACAGCAGGACTAAATTTTCTTACTTTTGTTTGGGGAAATTTCAAGAATTGTTATTAGTTGAAAACCCAAATAATTGACTTCTGAAGGGCTGGAGTTTTGCTGGAAAATGAGACAGATACTTTAGCAATAATCTGGTGTACCTGATGGCTCCATTTTTCATATGATACCAGTTGGGTGGAAAATTTCTGACCAACCTTTGGTGGAAAATTTCCAACCAATCTTTGGTGTACACTCCAGGTATTGAATTTTGCTCCAGAACAGCATTTAGGGGAAAATCTGTTCTTTAATAATAGTAATGCCTAATAATAGTTTTCAATGCTAATTCTTGGCATCAATTCCATGTGATTAAATATACCTTTGCTTGATAGAAAATGATACATGTCATGCTACAAATTCATGCACCCTTTAATCTCTGCTTCTGGCACAGCCACGATGGCCAAGCACAAGGGCAGGGAAATCTGCAGCCCAGCACACAATTCCTTGTCCCCATACCAAGAGGCTGCAGCAGCTCCTCTGGGCTCAGCATCACCCTGACGGTTCATGGACACTTGTCACAGCCCCTGTCCCCCCAGGCAGAGCCCCCCATCAGCTAAGTGAGGACCCCTTGGGCAAGAGACCTTCGCAGATGCGGTTGATTCCTCACACTGGTGTCCCACAGGTGAGGGCATGAAACCCTTGTCAGAGGCTCAGGGCATCAGCAGGGCTGTGCCAATGCCCTCGGGAAGCATTTATTGACAGCCGAGCTCCTTCAGAACCCCACTCCCCTTCCCAGGTCTGTATGGGTGAGTGTACCCCGTGTACCTGTGCTGTGGGTGCTGCTGACCTGGGGGGAATCACCAGCATCACCCACCTCCCCCCCCACGTCTCTGCTTGTGACCAAGGAGACACAAGGGAGGTGAGTGGTGAGAGACAAGGAGTGACTGAGGGGAGTGGTGCTGTTGGTTACACCGGGGGGGTTGTTGTTGTTGGTGACCAGTGTGCAGGTGAGCCAAAGGGCCCTGCCCCAGCACCCCTCCAGGCACCGCACCGGGGGCCCCCACCATCCCTGCCCGATGGCATCTCTGCCAAGGGCTTGGCCACCCCTGGATTTGTGAGATCAGATCAATCAGACACAGCTTCTTCAATAGCTTCAGCCTCTATTTGCATTTAGAGGCAGAACATTCCTCTCCAGATTGCATGCTAATGCAGCATCCCGGAATCCCTGCGTGATCGCTTCCTAGTTAGTCTCATCTGCCTGAGTGAACTGAAAACTGTTAAACACATTGTGGCAGACCAGATATTATCAGAAATAAGACTACCTTTCGCTGGCACCCACAGCTCCAAGACACACAGCAAAGAGTTAAATTTTTTCCAGCTGTCTCCCATGTTTCTAGAGAGGCTCATTTCTGACAGGTCTTTTAACCCTTTGCTTCCCTTTGCTTGCCTTGCCTTGCCTTGCCTTGTTTTCCCTTGCCTTCCCTTCCCTTGCCTTCTCTTCCCTTCAGTGATGGTACTTTGGTTTGCTCTTTTCTCTCCTGGGCTTCAGGAGCCAAACTGTTGGCCTGGCCCAGTTCCCCATCCTCCTGTGGGCTCTTCTCCACCAGCACCAGAGACGTCTCCCACCACCTCCACCTTGCTCACACATCTCACAGCCATCCCAGCTGGAGGCAGCGCTGGCAGCCCTGGATGCCCACATCCAGCCCTCTCCCCTCCAGTTTTGGATTCCCCACACTTCACTCTGGGCATCACAATTCAATTACCAGCCCAAAGACTCCTGGCCACCAGTGCCATCCCTCCCCAGCCCGGCTTGGCAGCCACCCCAGCAGCTCCTCCTCGGAGTGTGGCTGCTTTAGCAGAGCACATACTGACTGTGCTGCTCCACGAAGCTGCCTTGGAGCAGGAGGAGGATTCAGGAGTAAAACCCCATTTGCATGGCCAGCATGTTTGAGAAGGGCCATCTGGCTGGGCTCGCTGTCCAAGCCCAATTTGCTGGATGGTCTTGAAGGTCACTGAGCAGGGACTGAAGGTGCTTCCATATTTTCTTATATAAATAACAGCATTTCCAAGGGAGAGAGTAGAGGAGTAGGAAGTATCTGGAGGTTAATCCCACCCTCCCTACCAGAAGGTGAGGAGGGCAGGACACCAGAACACAGGCACACACACAGACATACATGTACACATGTGGCACCCCCACATGTGCATAGTCCTGTGCACACACGTGTGCCACATGCACATATCCACGTATCTCCACTCATGTGCATGTCCATACACACACACACACACAGATGCTCCATGCAAGCACCCACACACACCTGTGCCAAGGACCAAGTTCTTCCAGCTGGGATAAGCTCTATCCCCCATCCAGGATGTGCTGGCAGCCCCCAGGCTCCCCTGCTCTGGTAACAGAGCTCGGCTCCCTGTGGAAGCAGAATCAGGCCGCCTCTGGAAGCAGAGCTCTCATGTTCATGGGTTCCAGAGAGCACCTTGTGTCCCCACAGCAGCCAGGAGCAGGACAGGAATGTTCCAAATCCCGCAAGAGCATCAAAGACGTTTTGCTCCAGATCTTCCTGTGCCTTTCTAAAGCCATCCAGCCTTGTCCTACTCTACACAGACTGGGATCGAGCAACCAGCACCCAGCTGCAGTGCTCAGGACCTTCTCTCAGCCACCCTGACCACCAGTCCTGTGCCCTTCAGACATGACCAAGGCTCCCTGTTCCTTCCCTGGAGAGCCCTGGAGAAGAACCTTGGGCTCCCACTGCTCCTTAGTGCAAGCCAGGTGCCCACATCACGCCAGCCACAACCCAGCCACCTCCCTTTGCTCCTTGGAGAGCAAATACTCTGGACAGGCAGCTGGGTCACAGACAGGAATGAAACATCCTTGTACCAGCACTGGGAAACCAGGGGGAGGTTTGCCAGGAGCACTGCACTCCCGGGGCTCTGCAATGGGTTTATGCCCATACCCAGTCCCACATGCCCCAGTCAGTGCTGAGGATTCCATTTTCCTTGGGGGGCCCTGCTGTGGGTGCAGGGAGAGCAGGAGGTCCTGGCAGGACAGGGCGTGGTTGGGAGAGCCCTTCCAAAGGCAAGGATGCAACCAGTGATGTCACAGACCCAAGAAAGGGGCTGCAGAGTGGCCGGGGCTGAGCTGGGGGGCACAGAGGCCAGTTGCTGGAGGTCTGGGTGTCTCCCAGTGCCTCAGGAACCCCCTTTGAGGCAGAGGGCTGAGCTCCCTGGCAGGGACACACACCCCCCTCCCCAGCCAGCCCTGGGGCGCTTCCCATAGAGCTGGAACGTGCAGCCCAGGGGCTGCCTGGTGAATGCCCACGGAGTGAGGATTGTGTCCAAGGCTGCCTCCAGCTCACAGAACGGGGCGAGTCCTCTGACCACAGCCCAGTCTCATTCAACCCACCTGCATCCCGTGCCTGGCCCCCACCTGGGGCTGCACTCTGCCCTTGTGCTGAGCTGCTGCTTCCCCTGTTTTTTCCCAGTTGTATGGGCAGCCTGCTGATGCTCTGGGAGTTTCTCCCCTGTATCTCCCAGTGCTGTGAAACCCAGCCAGAGCTTTAGCAGGCAGCAGTGGTGCTGGGAGGCATTTCTTGCTCCCAACACCCTCACTTGCCAAAGCCCCAGCTGGGATCAGGGACTCCCCTCCTTCGGGAGCCCGCCGAAGCCCTTTGCCAGGGGAAACAGGTGGTACTTGCCCTGCGTGGGAGCGGGGTGAGGTGTCGAGCACTGGCACTGCCAGCCCTACCGGCGCACGGGGAGCAGCCCCGAGACCTGCGGGTGTGAGGCAGCATCGGGGTGCGGGTGTGAGGCAGCATCGGGGTGCGGGTGTGATGTAGCATCGGGGTGCGGCCGAGCTCAGCACAGAACCCACTCCCTGCCAGAGCCTGCCGGGAAGCCTCAGGCAGCTGCTCCACCTCCGGAGCCTTGGACTCCGCTCCATCCTCCGACACGGGGGTCTGCAAACCCCCCGCTGCTGGGCAAGGTCCCTGGGAGGCCAAGGATTGTACCTCCGTCCTATGGAAAATTACAGATTCTTTTTTTTTTTTTTTAAGGGGTGAGGTGGGTTTGTTTTTTTCCCCTGTTTGCGCAGGTATTTGTCAGAGGATATTTTTAAACGAGCTGAAGTCAACTAGCGCGGGATGCGAACGGCCTGTGCTCCAGCATTCCTGTGGCTTGGGCCAGTGGGGACCTGTTGACCCGGCCGGAGAGGTCGGCCAGGGAGGACGTGCCGTTCCCGGCCTCTGCCCACGGGGAGGAGGAAACTCCGGGCTGTCCAAGAGTGCCGGAGCAGAGCGCGGCTCCCCGGGCGCTCCGAGCAGCATCCTCCGCTCCGGCTGCTCCGCCGCGCACCAGGCACCGCTCCCAGAGCATCCCGAAGGGCCAACCCGTCCAGAGCCATCCTGGCCCCCGCCCCGGCCGACACGTGGCCCAAAACCCAGAGCCCTGCTCGCCACCAGCTCCTCTCTACAGCTTTGCAAACAGCCTGGGCTCACTCCTTGGTCCGGGCCGGGAGGACCCGCCCTGCCCGGAGGGACCTGGTGGATGTGGTCAGCTGCTCCCTGAGCCTTGGGGAGGGGACAGCCAGATCAATTCCTGCAGCTTGTTTCTTGCTTTTAGCCTGCAGCGGCGCAGACCTTGTGCCATACCCAGCCTCTCCTTCCCTGCTGCCTCAGTGTCCCCGACCCCGGTGTATCTCACAAGAGATGTGCTGTGCAGGGGGTGATGTGTAAGGTGGGCTCTGCTGGAGCACAGAGGAGTGGCAGGTGAGCCCCTTGTCCGGGACCCTGAGACTTTCTCCTCACTTCACACGTACCAGCCCCAACCCCTGCAACCCCCTCGCAAGCCCTGGCAAGTCCTTGGCAGCCAGGCACCTGAGGATGCACCACAGCAGCAGGGGCCGTTTGAGCATCCCATAGCCCAGGGAGGGGTCAGTAGGGCCCAGGCTTCCCGGTCCAAACTTTGGGAAGCACCACCTCCAATCAGGCTTGGATGGCATTCTTCATGTTGGATTTGAAACTGTGTTCTGCTCTCCACCCACCCTTCTTCCATGCAAAGGTCTTGGTGACCAAGCTGGGGTTATGGATTCCAGCCAAGGGTCAGGAAAAGTGGATGCCATGGGCACCATGTCCTGCAGGGTCTGGTTCTCTTTCCTGGGGGTGTAGCCATGGGGAAACGCTTCCCAGTGGTGGTGGAGTCGCTGTCCTGGTGAGGTGGTCATGATCATCCTGGGGTGCCAGGACAAGGGGATTGGCTTCAAACTCACAGAGTGTATGTTTAGATTGGTTATTATAAAGAAATTCTTGGCTGTGAGAATGGTGAGGCCGTGGCACAGGTTGCCCAAAGAAGCTGTGGCTGCCCCATCCCTGGAAGTGTCCAAGGCCATATTGAAACAACCAGGGCTAGTGGAAGGTGTCCCTGCCCATGGCAGGGGATAGAATGAGATGGGCTTTAAGATCCCTTCCATCTCAAACCAGTCTGTGATTCTGTGATTCTGAGCTGTTTAAGCACCAGCGGGTATGGGCTGAACTGTTCCTGTGCCAGGTAAATCTGTATAGAAAATCTGCAGCACCACTGCCCCAGGATGAAGAAGGAGGAACTGGGCTGCTGTGGACAAACTAGTTAAGCAACCTGTATGAGATGGGAAGCTGGCAGGGAAGGCACATGCCAAAACACTTCCCCTCAGCCTTTCCTGCCCTCTCTAGCACTTCTTGAGGGCTGTGGTCCAGCAGCACTCAGCCCTCACTCAGCAGATGATCTTGCCCTAGATCAAGGGGGATCGCATTCCCACTCCTCAACTCAAGAGCAAACAGGCTGGACCATTTCTCCATCTCCTGTGCCTCCATCACAACACCTAGATGCTCCCTCATTTGTGTCAGAAGACCTTAGGATGGGAATCCACAGGACAATGCCTCTCCATGGACAGGCTTGACATGAACTATGTCCTCACTCAGGGGAAGCAGCCATGAGCTCAGGCATGGGCTGCTCCCAGCTGTCAGTATGTTCCAAGAGGTCAGTCTGCCTGTCAGTGAAGAATCACAGAATCATAAAGGTGGGAAAAGACCTCCAAGACCATCAAATCCAACCTTTGAATCCCACCATGCCCACTGAAGCATATTGCCAAGTGTCACATCTACTTGGGTTTTGAACACTTCCAGGAACAGTGACTCTTCTGTTCCAAGTGACAAAATTTTTCCTAATATCCAACCTGAACCTTCCCTAGTGTTACTCAGTTGCAAATATTTCTTTCACAAAAGACAAAGCAAAAAACCATACTATTGTAATAAGACATATCTGACAGTGCTAGTGCAACCTTATTTGGGGTTTGCTGGCACAGCTGAGGGGACCTCCACACCCCAACTACTGTCCCCTTCCCCCTGAGAGGCAGATCAAACCTATGTGATGTCCAAACACAGCAGGACCTGTCCCACTCCCCAGAGATTCCAGCATGTGGCAAGAACCAGCTGATGGGTCTAAACAGAAATGGGGAGCACTGGAAGCAAAGGGTTCCTGCAGATCATCTGCTTCCTCACGTGAGAGTTATGGGCAGCACAGAGACAGAGAGGGATCTGAAGGACAGCAATGGAAAGCTCAGCAGGTTGTTACAGGTCTTTGGCAGATGGGGAGGATGACCAGTGGGTTGTACCTGCTGAAGGTGGCACCCAAACCCCCAGACAGTAACAGTAGTGAACTGTATTCCATCCTGCAGGCATGAGGAGAGGTCTGCACAGGCCACCCAACCCTGCCATCTGCAGCACAGCTGCATCAGACTCCCAGATGTTTCCTCACACACTGAGCAGGGCTACAGGAACACCAGTTTGTGCTGTCAGGGGCACATTGTCACTGAGGTTCCCAACAGAGCAGTGGGTATGGCAGAGTGGGGTAGAAGAGAAGCACTTCACCCCCTACAGCCACTGCTGAAAGCTCAGAATTAGCTCTAAATTCACATCAAAGACTACTTACTGACCCCCTGGACCCTCCTGTTGTGGCTGGTGCAATCCCTGTGAGTACCTGGGTTATGCAGCAAACACTGCCTAACCATTTTTACTGGAGTTTGGGTGCACGGCCACGACAGTGGGCATGGTCCTATTGGTGCAGGGCACGTCCATGCTCCAAGGAGGCACAGAAGGGTTGAGAAGCTCCTCAAGAGCTTTCATCAGTGTCCCCTCAGCAAACACCCCCTCCCTGTGCGTGCACACTCAGCCTGTTTGTGCAGAGACACGCTGGCCCCACGCCCGGGGAGGGTGGTGCTGCACTTTCTCTGCCACGGAGCAGCTGCAGCCAAGCTGATTTCCCCACACTGAGCATCTCCACCCTGGATGGTGTCACCTCCTCCCATTTCCCCAGAAAGATTTTTTTGGGGGGTGGCAGGTGCTGTGGTTTTGGTGCTGTCCCAGAAGGGACAAATCATCTCCCCGGACTGTCAGAGAATCACAGAATCTCCTGAGCTGGAAGGGGCACACAGGATCCTCCAGTCCAACTCCTGGCCCTGCACAGACACCCCAACAATCCCACCCTGTCCCTGTTCCATTGTCCAAACACTCCTGGAGCTCTGGCAGCCTTGGGGCCATGCCCACTGCCCTGGGGAGCCTGGGCAGTGCCCACCACCCTCTGGGGAAGAACCTTTTCCTGAGACCCAACCAGACCCTGCCCTGATACAGATCCAGCTGTTTCCTTGTGACCTGTCCCTGCTCACAGAGAGCAGAGATCGGAGCTGCCGCTCATGAGGAAGCAGTAAGAAAGCTGTCACCTCTTTCAGAAGTGGCATTGATAACTTTGGTTGCTGGTCTGTCCATCCAACCTCCAGGATGGGGCTTCTAGCCCTGTTCTATGAGGTTTCTCATCAGTTGTCCCAAGGATCTCCCATGTGGAGCCTTTTTGGCTACCTCCTCACTGCACATCTCTGTGTTGGTGGGAGAGGACTTGCCTGGAGTTTCAGCCACAGGGCTGGAGGTGCTTATGAAGAAGCCGAGGTGTTTGTACCTCCCTCTACTCAACACTTATTGACTGTAACTGGATACCCCATCGGTTTCTGGGCCTACCAGTTGGCATCAGCAGAGCAGAGTTAATTCAGAGGAGGCCACTGTGATGGTCCAAGGACTGGAACATGTTCCACTGTGAGGAGAGCCTGAGGGAATGGCGTTTGTTCAGACTGGGGATAAGAAGCCTTCATCGAGGGATCTTCATGGCCATTTACAAGATGGTCACCAAGAAGACAGATCCAGGCTCTTTGCAATTGTCCACAGTAGGAGGATGAAGAAAACAGATATGAACCAAAACAAGTCTGGACTGGATATGGGGGAAGAAATTTCACTGTGGGAAAGGTCAAATGTGGCAGCAGGGAGGCTGGGCAGCCTCTGTCCTTGGAGGCCTTCAGGACTTGACTGATCCTGAAAAGAATCCCTGAGCAACCTGATCTGACCCTGCTTGGAGCAAAAGATCAAACAACTGACCCTCAGAGTCCTTCCACCTGAATTTTCCTGCCATGCTGTGCTGCTGCAGGTGGTGGGGTTTTCTTTCTCTGGACGGCTTTTCACTTATTATATCTTCTGTCTGTATTCCTTAAAAAGCCATTTCACTGTTGAAGGAATGTCTTGGGAAAGGCTTTGTGCTTTCACTTCAGGAGCATTCAAGATTGTTTCTATTTTCTGGTGGCTTGGGGGATTTTTCACACCCATGATTGATGGTGTGCCACATGCAGCAGCCCTACATGAGCACTTAAGTTGCAAAGCAAAGCAACTCCAAACCACAGAAATGCCACAAGTGAGATAGTCCATAAAGCCATAACTGTGCCTTCTTATCCATATTCAGACTGCAGGGTATTTAATTATGAGATCCCAGATTATCAGCACATGCTCCTGCCTTGTTCGGTGAAGGAGGAATGATGTGTCTGGAATGACAAAGCTGTTTAACACTTCCTTTTCCTAGGTGCTTGTTCAGTGAATCATGGGTTCCTACATGTCCAAACCTTGACAGGACCTGAGGGAATGGCTGGAGCTGCATCAGCGGACTTTAGGCTGGATATTAGGGAAAGGTTCCTTCCCCAGAGGGTGGTCAGACATTGAACAGGCTCCCCAGGCAGTGGGCACGGCCCCAAGGCTGCCAGAGCTCCAGGAGGGTTTGGACAAGCTTTGAGGGACAGGATGGGATTGTTGGAGTGTCTGTGCAGGGCCAGGGGTTGGACTGGATGACTCTTGGGGGTCCCTTTCAGCTCAGAAGAGTCAATTAATTCTCTTCTCTTCTCTTCTCTTCTCTTCTCTTCTCTTCTCTTCTCTTCTCTTCTCTTCTCTTCTCTTCTCTTCTCTTNTCTATTCTATTCTATTCTATTCTATTCTATTCTATTCTGTTCCTGTTCCATTCCATTCCACTCTTGTTCTGAGCCAGGTAGAAGGATCCTGTGTCACTCCTGGCATGAGCAAGACAGGACCCACCAGTGATGTATTGACAAGGGAAACCATCAAATGTGTCAGAGTTATTTCTGCCTTTCTCCATGCGAACATCTCTGGTTATGTCACCTCTGCTTCACCCTCCCATTTCCCTCTAGAAGATTAATCTTTAATCCCAGGGATAGGTCCTGGGAATCTCCTTTGTGAGCATTTGCAGAGAGGGACAGGGCTGTGGGGCAGTGCCAAGACAAGGGTCTGGCTGTGTGGGCAAAGGGATACAGCCCCCCAGGCAACCTGTGCCAGGTCATCACTGGAGAGAAGGGAGATCATCAGCACCTGCACACCCTGGCACTGATATCTCCTCGCAGGAGACTCACAGGAGGGGACTCCGGGGCCAGACCCCGCTCCTTCCCCCGGGGGCAGAGCAGTGCCTGTGCTGGGCTGGGAGCCCGGGGTGGTGCCTGTGGCTGTGCCAGAGCTCTGCAGCTGCCTGGCACCCGCTGGCCGTGCGTGGGAGCGTGGGACCCGTGTCCTGCCCGCCTGGCACTGTGCCTGGGAGGCCAGCTCAGGGCAGGAGCCAGCTGTCTGCTCTGAGCACAGGGCTGGCAGGGAGCTGGCCACACTCCAGGCAGCACAGAGCAATTGAAAAATTGCTGGAAGGCTTCCATTGAAGGGGGGGGAAAAAAGGTGTCAATGAAAACCTGTTTAGCCAAACAGGCTTCCCTGGCACGAGGCTGGGGCTGGGCAGCTCTCCACTCTGCCATGCCCTGTGCCAGGCAGGCAGGCACAGGCAGGGAGCAGAGGGAGCTGGCAGCCAGTGGAGCTGTGGGATCCACGCTCCAGGCCAAGCAGGTCCCTTAGAGCAGGACAGGGATGGGGACCCGTGGGGCAGCCTGCTCTGCCACAAGTGCAAGTGTTTTCTAGCGCTTAGCATCATCCCAGTAGCAAAGGACAAAGAGAAAGGCCTTTCCAAAAAGCTCCTCCACCCACACACTGCCTGCCCTGCCTGCAGTGCCCTGTATGCAGCCACCACCCTGCCCTGCCCGGCTCAGTGAGGGGCTCCCAGCACCAGCAAGAACTACAGCACGCACTGCTGAACCCCCAAAATCACACATACCCCAATACCTGGTTGGAGGACAGGTCTATTCCTGGAGATGAGGCTCTGAACTCAGGGGTGACCCTGCATGGGGTAGACATGTGGAGGGCTCCAGCCCCCTTTCTGTGCTGCTCTGTGGGTCCTGGAGCCAGCCCAGCCCTTTGGGCTGCTCAGGATTGAAACCCTTCTCTTGCATGTCACTGCCTTGCTACCAGCAGCAACTGGGGTGTCTCCTTCCATACCAGAGCCACTGGGAATTTTCTTTGGGGGTGGGGATGTGTCTCCTGCCCATTTCCACGGTCTTTCATGCTGGACACTATGTCCCAGGGATGCTCCCACACAAGGTGGCCAAGTGCCTTCTGAGGTCTGGAAAAGCAGAGTGTAGATTTTGTAGCCCAATTTTGTAGACAGGTATTGTGCCCAGTACATCCCAGCTGCCCTGGGGTTTGTTCTGGTTGCTTCTTACTTCACCCTCCATCCTAAATCTGCAGGGCCAGGGAGAGGCTCCCTGCTTGTCTGGTGAAGGCAGCAGGTACTCTGCTGGAACCCGCATCTCCCTGCAACCCCTGCTCCGAGGAGTTCTCCCCCTTTGCTCTATGACCCCCATCAGCATCCACGCCATCTCCAAGGACCACCTTCCTGCAGCCAGAAGCTTGGAGCATGCCCTGCCCAGGGCTGTGTGCCAGCCCTCCCGGGAGGATGGGCAGCCCCTGGATCAGCCGAGCAGATGGGCTGGGATGGCAGCAGCCAAGAGGCCATGGAAATACATGTCATGTTTGGAGGATGGGGCTCCCCTCAGAGCATATCCGTCTGGCTGGGCGTGTTCTGTGGGCAGGGGAATGCTCAGCTGCTAATCCACATAATCCTGCTCTAGGCTGGATTCATTTTAAAAAATAAATAAGTGACCGAGAAAGGTTTTTGGTCCACCTGACTCAAGTGCTGGGCTCTGATGATGAGAGGAAGAATCACAGGAGTCTTATTTACATTGATTTTAACGGAATGTGCTGCTTGGATCAAGGAATTAAAGGACTAGAAGGCAAGAGCAACCTGCAAATCAGGCGAGAGCATCCCAGTTGGCACACAAAATGTACAGATCTGATTAGCCACTTGCCTGGACTTTAACCCCTGTTTACTGCACAGTTCCCATATTCACATCCAGAGCCCAGACATGCATACAAATGAAACAGGCTGCTGGGCCCAAATCCTAACATTTTAGTCAAAGAACAGAGAGACGCTGGGAAAAAACACTCCAATCATATCCTACACAGGACCTCCCATCAGGTTTTCCCTGTGGTTATGGTGGTGCAGCACTGAGGCCTCAGCAAATCTGCTGGGTGCTGGAGCATTCCCCTGTGATGGCAGGATCCTCTGGAGTGTGCAGAAAGCAGCTGTCTGTGGGTGCCAGGGAAGGCTTTTGTCCCCCTGACAGCATTGGATGGGCACTGTGGTGACCCTGGCAGCTGCCTCAGAGGTGTCTGCTCCACCCAGCACGGGCAGAGCCTGCTCTTGGAAGGACCTCTGGGTCATGGACTGTGGTTTGGCTGGTGACACAGCCTTGGTCAACCTCTTCCCCATCCCAGGATGACTTTGGGAAGGGCAGCACCCCGTCTAGCTGAACTGTGTTAAAGAAAATAATGTATCATCCCCAGAGCAGCTTTTCCTTGCTCCCAGGAGAAGGGCAGCTATGGCCATCAGGAGGAGCCAGGGCCTGAAGGGACTTGTCCCCATCAGACACCTTCAGCTGAGAGCCAAGTTTCTGTGCTGATCTCAGGGCCAGATTCACAGCGGAGCAGAGACACACACCCCAGCCTGCTGAAACTGGCAGCAGGCAGAAGCCTTTGCAAAAATACACCCGTGGCTGTCGCAGCCCGAGACAATTCGGGTGCTCTGCCCGTGTCTCCAGGTGCCCAGGTGTGCTGTCAGTGCTCGCGTCCACCCATCCCCAGTGTGGGAAATGCCTGACCCAGATTCGGGTCTCATTAGCAAGTCAAGTTCCTCATGAAAAGCAGGTTGTTGATGCTGCATCTGACCATGAGTAACTCCACATGGTTGCACAACACCTGCTTGTGCCATCTCGCTTCCCTTTCCATCCTGATGAAACCTGAAGCCCAGGCATCATCCTCAGCTGGTGCTGGCAGGTCCCCTTGGCATGTGGGTAGTTCCATACTCACGACACCTGCAGGACTGAGGCCACCAGGTTTCCCAGGCCAGGAAAACCTCTTTTCCAGGTGAAATACCTTTAGTTTGAAATGGAAGAGAACCTGACTCTAAATACTTTTTGGACCCCAAGTAGAATCAGAACTGGCGGACCTTGCTTGGTCTTTGTTCACAGGTAAATCCTCACCAGAGTCCACAGATGAGCCCTAGACACATGGAGCTGCAGGTTGGTTATGGAGAAGGGGCTGCAAGAGTAGGAGACCCTGGAGGCACATGGAAAAAGTGTGTGGGGTGTAGGAGGATGGAGAACCTGCCCCACTGGGAGTTTCCCCTGACTCCTAACTGAATATAACTCCACAGAAATGGGTCACATCCATGCCAGAGCTGAGACTTCTGTGTTTGGCCACTTCTGACTGTCCTGAAAAGCAAAAACCTGGCAGGATCAAGATATCCAAGTCGGGTGGGCAGTGGGGAGAGGAAGCCCCAAGGACAGGCTGATGGGCACAGCACTGCCAGCCCCCCTGTCCATGTGCAGGGACATCTGCCAGCCGCAGGCTGTCAATCTGCTGTCTTCTGCTTCTTAGGTTGGCATGGACTGACAGGTTCTTGAGCCTCACTAGTGAAGCATTCACTGTATTGCCACCAGGATCAGCAATTTCCATCAGCAAGTCTAATGCCCACAGGGAACCAGTGGACAGAGCCAGCAGCACACAGGCATGAACAGACTTACAGCCTCTAGTGTGTCAAACAGGGTCACTGCCAGGCACTGGGACTGGGCTCTGAGTGCCCCAAGCACAGTTATGCCCCTTCAAGCACTGAACTATAGAATCATGGGATGGTTTGGGTTGGAAGAGATCTTAGAGCTCATCCTATTCCAGCACCCTGAACATCTCTTTGGACTCCCGTGGTCTTGGTCTTTTGAAAGCAATGTAAGGTACTGTACATGCCCATGGGGTCACCACTGAATGTATAAGGGACAAGCAGAGTACCTGTCTAGTGTCACACTGGGAGGGATGGAGTATGATATCCCTGTGCTCAAGGCAGGGTGTGGGAACTACCATGAGCATCCCTCTGAGGCCACCCAGGTCCTTCCCAAACAGTGTCACGTGAGGAAAGCTTGCAAGACACTCAAGGAAAAAGATATTTTTCCTGTTCATTTTGTGGATGAAACTTCATAGAAGTGTCTTGCTGCAGGTGAGTGACCAGCAATTCTTCCATCACCTTGTCCTTTCTGGAACAAGGCCTCATCATCACTGGGTGGGATCAGGCCCCACTCATGGGAGCACAGGGCAACATTTCCATGTCATGCAGAACTAACTCATCACACACACAGGGGTGTTCTAAGCCAAAGGGACTCAGCAGGTGCATCCCCTAAACCAGCCTGTGTCCTGAGAAATACACATTGTCTGACATGGGAATGCTGAAGCTGATCCTCAGAGCAGTCCTCACTCCAGGGACCCCCAAAAGCTGCAGGAACCTGGTCCTCCCACTGCCCCCCAGGACCAGAGGAAGGACACCCCCCTCACATCACAGGCTGCCTGACAGACAGGACACCTTGCAAGAGAAACCTATTTCCTTGCACAGCAGTGCCTGTCGACTGCCTAGTGATTTAACTGCCCTTCTGCTCCGAATTAGGAAATAAAAAGCAAAAGTTTTCATGTAATAGAAGCCAGTGCAGTGGCCTTGCAAGTTGTTAAAATTTAGAAAGGCAACAATAAATCTGCTGAGCTGAGAAGACCTCTCAAAGAAAAGGGGTAGATTTGTTTTCTCTTTATTATCTTGCAGGTGATTTTCAAGGCTCGCTGGTATTTTATTTCTTGTTAATTGTTCTCCTTTCTGAACTCAGAGCTCTGTCACCTCAGACCCTGAGCAGGCACGAACACCTGGCAGGGAATGGCAGCAAGGTGAGAGTTAATTCTGCACCTGCCTTCCCAGGGGAGGCTCACCCTGCTGCTGGCTCAGATACTGCTTCTTACCTTCTTCTGTCCCCAGGTCAAATCCAAAAGTTCAAGCTCCTGTGTCCTTCTGAAGGGAGATCTAAAACGCAGCTTCTCAAGACGTTCTCAGTGACAGGTCTGAACCCCAACCTTTGCTGCTGCTGTGGAGCAGTGGGGGCTGCCCAGCTCACCTGGGCCTTCCTCGGGGGGGTTGTGGAGCTGAGCATCCCTGGGGAGGGCTTGGGCATCCCTGGGGAGCGCTGAGAACCTCCAACCCTGCAGATTGTGGGTCATTCTGCTGCCCGAGCCCAGCAGGGCTCAGCTTGTAGCAAACCAGGTGGGTGCCCTGTTGTGGTTGGGGGTCCCACAGCCGACAGTGCTGTCCTGTCCCAAATTCCCCCAGTCCAGCCCCTCCTCTCCCAGTCCTACCCATGGTGGTTCCCCATGAGCCAGGAAGGGGACAGCTGGTGGGAAGAGCCTTGGAATCTCACCCAAAGCTGCTGAGCAGCAGGATGTAGGGAAACAAGCTGGGAAGAGACAAGTGATGCTGGAGGCTGCAGTCATATCCTTCTCCTCCTAGGAATGTCCCATTCATCCATTCACTTAATGCTCCCTGAGCCTGAGAGACAAAGCTGGAGATCACATTCAGTATCAAAGGTCACAGACCACCAGAGCCCAGAGAGCAGCTCCAGAACTGGTCACCTCAACCCTGGGAAAAACAGAGACCTGCAGTGCAAAGGAGGGAACAGGTTGGGGGAGTGATTGGGATGGATAAAGTGTGTGGGGGGACTCAACACCTTCTTCAGGACTGGGAAGCCTATTAAAAGTTCACTAGAGATTGAAAACCAGGTGACTTCAGAGTCTGCATCACTCTGGGGCCAAAATTTGGTGTTTTCTAGAGGAAATTGGCCTAAAAGGTCCAAGAAGGAACAGTTGTGTGTGATTGTTCACATGACCTCACATGGATCAGGAGCTCCAGAATTTAACATCCCTGGAGGAGTGGTTACTCACAGCTCACAGCACTGCCCAAAGCCAGCAGCTCCCATTGGAGTGCACTGAGGTGCACTCTCCATCTTCCTGGATATATCCATGTGAACCCCTGACATGCAGTTAAATAACACCATGAGGGATTACCCCAACCCCATGGATTTACAAGCACTAAACTCACTGCAAGCACAGGGAGAAGCCACCAGCAGTGCTGGATTTCCAATCCCAGGGAGCCCCACACACCAGCCCAACATGACAGGGTGTCATTGGAGATGGCACAGCTAGGCAGGAGCAAGCAGCTGAAAGCACATGGCATGTGTCCATCCCAAAATTTCGCTATAAAAAACACCTTCTGTACAGGAATCACCCAGTTAGGAGGATGAGGTTTGCACACACTGTGGAAGAGCTGAGCACATCAGAGCCACAGGGCAGAGGAGGGAGGGCTCTGCACAAGCTGCTTCAGAGGATACTGCTGTGACGACCTCCATCCCTGGGCATTGGCCTCTGCAGGGTCCAGTCTGCTGCCGACAAAAGACTTCCCTGTCAAGGACCTGGCTGGCAAGATCAAGGCCAGGATCAGGATGGAGAGGAGAAGCTGTCACTTGACTGGAGTCTGGTTGTGGTTTGTGACCTCCGCATCAGACTGAAGAGGGGTCTGGGCTCAGGAAATAGACAGGCAAGGCAAGAGGGAACAGAAGGCAAATCAGAGCTGGGGGTGGAGGCATCATGGAAATGGACCTTTGGCAGTGGAGCCCAGGTCTGTTCCAAGTCGGTGGGGGCTCCCAGGGGGGTGATCTGAAGGGCCAGCCTGTCCCTGTGCTCCCCCTGCTGTGGGTGCTGGGCAGCAGTTCTGGGGGATGTCCCTGAGCAAGGAGGACCAGTGCATGGTGTAAGGCAGTCCGGGAGCAAGTCTGGGATGCCTCAGTTGATGAAGGGCAGAGTTTTTTGTGAGGAGGGGGAGATGGGAAAGGCAGAGGGACAGACAGGGATGCAAAAGAGAGTGAGGGGCAAAGCTGAGATCTGTGTGGAGGAGGCAGGTTTGAGATGCCCTTTGAGGCTCATACCTGCTCTCTCAGCATGTGTGCTATGTCTGTGAGCAAAGCAGAGCTGCCCCAGCCCTGGTCACTGTTCAGGAAAACAGCAACTCTACATCCAGCCCTGCTCAGCACACCCAGCTGGCTGTACAGCACCACCCCTTGCCACCAGCTCAGCCAGAACCCCTAGCTCTCCCCTGCTCTACGGGAGTTGTGTGGCAAGGGCTTGGTACAGGGTCTTCTGTGAGAAGTTTCTAGAAGCTTTTGTCATGCTTAATGGAGCAAATGCCAGTTGACTGCAGGACAGACTCTTTTGCTGCCAGCCCAAGGCTGAGGGTCACATGAAGACCCTGGCAGAACTGAGCCTTCAGTCACATCCCAGCATGCAACAATCCAAATTTTTACCTTGGTATGAAAAGCTGATCCATTCCTTGCTGATACTGAAAAGCTAGACTCTAAGACTGGAAAGGGCCCCAAATTTTGGGTTAAAGGGGCTATTTTCATTCTCAGGCTGTGTCTTTAACATCTTCAGTGATACCCCATAGCTGCTCAGCAGATAACACACAGGCTGTGCTGCTGGGAGGCAGCTGGGAAGTTCCCCAGGGCAGTGGTCACAGCTCCAAGCCTGTCTGAGTTCAGACCAACACTCTTAAGCACATGGTGGAATTCCTGGGGCATTCTGTGCAGGGCCAGGCTTTGGACTCAATGATCCTGATGGGATATTCAGCATATTCTATGATTCTGTGATTTTATGAACTGCACCTCCTCACTGGTTTGTCCCAGCCATTACCCTGTGCTGTTATCTGCATTTCCACCAGCAAACCCAGTTATCTGATTAGAGAGTCCCGAAGCTGCTACTGTTGACTTCTTAAACAATATCCAGAGGGACTTATTGACTGTAATGTGGCCCCTCACCAAAGGACTCGGGTGATCTCTGTGCAGTGTCACACAAGTGCTGCTGAATGCCAGCACCTGCCCCGAGCATCTTGTCATCAGCTGTCTGCATCCCACCCCATCCTGACAGAGCCCAGTGCCCAGTCCTCTCCCCTCCTCCTTTCCCCTCCCTCCACAGGGATTGTGGCTGAGGGTGCAGAGCATGGAGGAGACGCTGACCTGGCTGGGAACCAAACCAGAGCCAATTCCCAACACTGTGGGTGACATGAAGTGCTCCCTCTCCATGGGTTGTGGAGCCATTCCTGCTCCCTCAGCAGCCAGGGCTCAAGTGCTGCAAGGCTTCATCAAATGGCTCTGTCTGGGGCTGGTGGTCTCCTCTGAGGTGAGTTGAGGGGCTTGAGGCTGGTGAGGTGCCCCAGGCAGTCCAGGCAAGGTGGGAACATGGGGCATGGGCCTGGGAAGAGAAGTGTCCTCTGGAAACCACCACCACCAGCTTCTTCCCAAAGACTTGTGAGCAGAGCCAAATCTACCAGGACTCCACCCCGGCCCTGTGAACAGGTCTGTATCAAGGAAAGCTGCACAAAATAGGGTATTAGGGAAAATCACTCAGCCACACACAGCAGGGATGACTTGCCTGGATAGCAGGGATCCCACAGTAGCTGAATTTTGCCCACTGCTGTGAAGCTGCAGTCGGTCCCACCACACCTCATGTCACATCCCAGCTCCCCTGGTCAGGGACTTCTGCTGCTGAATCCTGCTGAGCTCTGATCCCCACCCCTGTATCACACAAGTATCCCTGTTTCCCCTGCCTCATCCTGGGGCACCATTGCTCCCGGGCACCATGTCCCCACACCAGCTTACAGGCAACTCCTGCTACACTCACCTTTTTCCACACTCCCTGTTTCCCTGTTTCTGGGCTGGAAAAAGTGACCGTGAAAGCCGAATTTTCCGGGAGTTACCTGATTACAGATACAGGAGCTTTAAGAAAAGCATCAAATGTTGCAAATGGACTAAAAGGTTTTTTCCATGTTTTCACACAAGGAACCAGGGATGTGGGGGAGATTGCAGACCCAGGAGGCAGGTGAGCTGAGACCAGACCCCCCTTCCATGTGCATGCAATGGAATGGCACAAAGGCAAGCGAGCTAAAAATTAAAACCTGGCAGATCACGCCAGGAATGACTTAGAGGAGCAGCTTGCTAATGGTGTAAAAGCTGGTAATAAAAGCTTTTTCAAATACATCAGAAGCAAAGAGCCTGCCAAAAACTCTGCAGGGCCAGGAGATGGTGAAGATGTAAGAGAAACACTCTGTGAGGAAAAGGTCACACAGATGAATTATCTGCATCATCGTTTGCAGGGACGTCCCAGTGCCAGAGCAGTTCTTTGTGGATGGGCATCTGGGAAGCATTTCAAGCTGAAGCATCAATCAGAAACAGGAGAAAATCACCAGAACCAGGTGGATTTAACTTCAGAGGTCTGAAAAATCCAGTGGTGAAATGGCTGAACTACTAAACTGTGATTACCCTTGGTACCACAGGAGTAGGGAGGGCAGAGGTGACCCAGGCAGGAAGAGCAGAGCTTGGCCTGTGCTGGGTGGGCAATGCAAGGTTTAGGGGGAGAAGCAATATCAGTTTATTAGGCTGTGTTTTCAGTACACAGAACTGGAAATGTGCTCTCAGCAATGCAGGACTCATGCTCCAACCACGCCAACTGCTTTTCACACCTCTCCTGAGCCTCATGCCTTCCTCACTGAGGAGGAGAACATGCTGCTGGACCCCTTCCCTGTTCCTCAGCCAGAATAACCTCCACCTGAGCTGTCATTACCCTTCAGCCCCTGGGGTGGCACAGGGACCTGCCCTACCTTAGGTACTTCCCTCTGGATGAGATGAGCTGTCCCTTAGACATGCTGCTCTCTCACTCCTCATAGGGAAACCTCAATGACCAGGGGTCACAGAGCAATGGGGGTTTGGGCAGGTGAATCCAACAATGAGTAGCTAGGAAATAACCTGCCAATTAAATTCAGCACCAATGAATACAAGGAATGTACATGAGAAGGATCAAGGCTACAAATATGTGTAAGGATGTGTGTGCAAGGATGGAGAAGCTGAGGCTGCCCCATCCCTGGAAGTGACCAAGACCAGGTTGGACAGGGCTTGGAGCAACCTGGGCTAGTGGAAGGTGTCCCTGCCCATGGCAGGGGGTGGAATGAGATGACTTTTGAGGTCCCTTTCAAACAAAACCATTCCATGATTCTGTGATGACTCTAAATCAACTCCTGTTACTGAGGGGAGCAGAGAGAGTTGCACAGCAGAGAATGCAACAAAACCCTCAGTGCAAAACTCAGCAATGGTCCAAAGGCAAAGTGAAGGAGGGGACCAGAGAACAAAACACAACACATCATCCTGCAATCAACCATCCTGCAACTGATACATCCAAAAAGCAGACCTGGGGATTAGGGTATGGACTATCTCCACCCAGGTGGAAAAAATCAATTCCCCTGTAGAGTAGGGAAGGTGTGAATGAGAGAAGTTTGACATCAGACTGTAAAACCATGAACAGCCCAGGAGGGGAGCACTGGTATTTCTCACTCTGCAGGAGCTGGGATAGTCTCATGGATAGATGGGGTTAAACCAAACCACCTGTAATCATCCTGTGGTATCCATGACCACCCATGCTGTGGGATTGAACATGGTCTTTGGGCTCAGACTGGCATTAGGAACCATAGAAACACAAGATCACAAGCAGATTTCAGCAGGAAGTGATATCTGGAGGTCTCTGGTCCAGGCTCATTCTCCAGGCAAGGCAGCTTCAAAGCCACATCAGGTTTCTTAGGGCCTGGTCCACTCAGTTTTTAAAAATCTCCCAAAATGTAGATGCCATCTCCCTGGGGTACCTGCTACAGGTCTATACTGCCCTTGTGGTGAGGAATATGTGCCTTACATCCACATGGAATTTCCCTTTTTGCAGTTTGTGTCCCTTGCCTCTGGCCCTTTTCCTGTACACCTCTGATGTGAGCCTGGCTCCATATTCTCTAAACTGTCTCTTTCCAGCAGTGGAAGACAGGTTACTCCTGAAATCCTGTCTCCTGCCAGCTGAACCAGGCTGGTTCCCCCAGCTGAGCATCCTGTGTTATGTGCTGATGCCCCCTGAGCATCCGGATCCCCCTCTCCATCTCTTCTGTACTGAGGGTCCAAAACAGGACCTCAGAAATGTCACCACCGTGGCCAGACTGAGGGGAACAGCAGCTTATCCCACCGTGCTGGCCTTGCTCTTACTGATGCAGCCCAATATAACCTCAGCCTTCATCACTGTTGGGACACACTGGGGATGACAGGGCCATGCCACAGGGTGGCCCAGGTGTAACCACAGTCTCAGAAAGTCCAGAAGCTGCTGCTAGAAGAGCACAACAGAAAAGGCTCCTGTCTGCCTAGCCCAGTTTTTTCCCCAGGCACCAACCCATGGGTGTGATTTTGCTGTCTGGGACCAGAGGTCAGGACTGTGGATGCAGCTCAGAGAGCAAAGCCCTGGGCCCAGGCTGTGGTGCCAAGTCCCTGAGCTGAAGGATAGTGAGCCTGTGCTGCAAGGCGCCAGTGCAAACCACAAGAAAGCCAGGCTGGGCTTCTCTGTAGCACTCCAAGCTTGACAATTAATGCAGGCAAGCCACTGAATTATAGGCTGGAGACACTGGGAACCCAAATGGCAGCTAACGAGTGTTGTTGATTGGCTTTCCGGAGGCCATGGAGACACAGACACTTATTCTTAGAGACATGGATCCCAGAGGGAGCACGGCGGACACCGGAGTCTCTCTCTGCAGCACTCACATCCTCCCTGGCCTGGCACAGAAGAGTCACGTCTCCTCCATACTGGATGGGGAGCAAGGCAGGGATGCAGGGGCAGGGGGCAACCCACCGTCTCCCCCACCATTTTGTTCAGCCTCAAACATCCTAACTAACTTTACCTCCTCTTTCATGCCATGCACCTCCACCCTGAAGGGCAGAACTTGCCCTGAGGAGGGATAGGGTGTGAGGCCAGCAGGTGTCTATTCCTGAGAGCTGGGCAAAGCCCATGGGATGCTCTTGTAGTGATGGTTCTGGGAGGGCAGGTAGGGAGGGACAGGAGGGACAGCTGAGCTTCCTTAAGGCAGGCCAGTGTTGCAGACAAACAGCTTCAGTGTCAAGGAATCATGTGGAAGCATCACATCCCCAGTGCTGGGTGCACACTCGCATGCCTGTGCTCCCAGACATATGATCCAGCACACTTTACAGTCAGTGCATGTTCTCTGTCACATCACCAGTTAATTGCTGAGGTATTTGAATCCTTTCTCTCCATCTCACCAGAACAGAGGCTGTGTGCTGCTGTCCTTCCTCTCATCTCCACACTGGATTTTTTCTCCCTGCTTATTTTTGTGTTTATGCTCTCCAAGCATGAGCCTGGCACCTCCCGCTGCAGGTCAGTCAGCTCCAGCCCTGACTGGAGCAGCCAAGGGCAACCAGCTGGAAAATCGCTCCCCAGATCAGGCACCGCTGCTTCAAGGTCAAGGCAGCCCTGTCCATGTCAGGCTCAGGCTCTGGGGTGGCTACATCACCTCAGGACACATCTGGGGCTCACAGGATGAACTGGTTCAAACACTGGACCAGAGAAGACCCCCCTTGGGCAGGACTGGACAGCCCAGTCCACTCATGTGTGCTCCTGCAGCACCTGAGAGACAGGTCTGGGACTCTCTCAAAGGCATCAATAGAGATGAATGAGCATGTTTATAGGGAAGGATTTATTTGTCAAGACAAAAAGCAAACACCCAAACCCCACCACTAAAATGCATGACTGGACATCTGAGAATGTCCCCAAATTGGATGCTGCATTTCCCAGTGCTCACAATACAAAGATATTTGGTTAGGACTCAAAAGGCTAAAGGTTGTCATCAACTTTTTGGGCAAGGAAGATGTTTGTGCCTTTGGCAGCCAGATGATGAATCTGTGTCCCTTGTGCCCCTCAGTCCTGTGTCCCTTGTGCCCCTCAATCCTGTGTTCTTTGTGCTACTCAATCCTGTGTCCCTTGTGCCCCTCAATTCTATGTCCCAAGTGCCCCTCACCCCCTGCTTAGACACTAAGGGACACAGATTCAGATTCTGTCCCTGCACAGCACTGAGATCCTTCCCTGGCTCCAGATCAATGTTTCCAACTTTGCAGTTGCCATTGAAAAATAGCAGAATAGCACTGACACATCTGAAAGTGCAATGAGGTTTCTAGGGTTGTTTTGGTTTGGTTTTTTAATTTCCTGCAAATTCATCCTCTGAGTGGGTGCTGATTTTCTAGGCGCAGCAGAGGAAAGCAGAGAAACATCCAGGCTTCCTAGAGGTGAATCAAGTTGAGTCACAGGGTGACGGCAGGAGGGGGTTTGGTGTCCCCAGCTCCTGCACCTCCCCTGCCAGAGCCCAGCTCTCCCATAGCAGGCTTGGGGACAGGTGGTGGGGCTGGGCAGGAACTGCTCAGAGGACAAGGAGGTCTGGGTTTGATCTGACCAGGATAAACATCCTCATGCCCTGCTGCTCCCAGCAGTGAAAAGACTCTGATGTGCTCTTCACAGACTTCTGCCTTCCCAGCTCTGCTCAGGGCAGCTCAAAGGCACCTGCAAGGATATTCATACCCCTGCAATTCACTGCAGGGTCTGCTGTGATGGAAATTTGCTGGGGGGACCTAAAGGGGCAAATTTGCTGCACTTGTGCCCATACATGTGTGTCTGTGCATGCTGTCATCAACAGGGGTCAAAAATCAGAGAATATCCTGAGCTGGAAGAGACCCCCAAGGATCATTGAGTCCAAACCCTGGCTGTGCACAGACACCCCAACAATCCTACCCTGTCCTTGTCCCATTGTCCAAACCCTCCTGCAGCTCTGGCAGCCTTGGGGCTGTGCCCACTGCCCTGGGGAACCTTTTCCTGAGATCCAACCTGGCCCTTCCCTGACACAGCTCCAGCCATTCCCTGGGTGCTGTCCCTGCACACAGGGAGCAGAGATGGAGCTGCAGCCCCTGCTGAGCTCTGCCCTCAGCCTGCTCTGCTCCAGCTGGACACACCAAGTGCCCTCAGCTGCTCCTCATGGCCCCTCCAGACCCTTCAGCCTCTCCATGTACCTCCTTTTGACCCTCTCCGATATTTAAATCCCTCTTATATTGGGGCACTTAAAACTTCCCCCAGGACCTGAAGAGAGTGAACAGCACCTTACAAAGCAGGAAGGGGATACACTGCCCTATGATGAACCTGTGGAAAGGTGAGTGACGGATTTGGTGCCCATCTGAGGTTACCTCCCTGCTCTGTGTTATCAGCCTTGTGTTGTGCCACCACTGCCTGTCACCACCAAGTCACACAACAAAGACAGCAGTAAGATTCACACAGTCCTGGTGGGGATGGACCCCAAGACTCAAAGGTAGGAGTTTCCCGAAAAGGCTTTGCTACCTTCCCAGAACACCCCACCTGGGAGACTGTGGTACTGCTTTGCCTGGGTGTCTCTGGGAACACCATTTTTATCCCTGGAAATTTACAGCAATTTCCCCTTATCAAAAATCCATCATTTCACCATAACCCACATGGATGTGATTTGTGATTTTCTTTAATTATAATTTTGTTGCTGCTGTAATGATAGTTTTCCTTTCCTTTCCTTCCCCCCCCTCCTCCCCCCCACCGTTTCAGGGGTTTTTAGCTGATGGCTCTTTTCCACATCCTTTTGTCAGATCCTGGTTACCACAGGATGAAGGGCATCAGCCTTGGTCCTTGGGGGTTTTCTGCAATTTTCCCTTTGCTAATGTTCAATTTTGCAAACTTCTCCTCATTTGAGAAGTGGTAAAGAGGACCGTAGAGAATAAAGATGAAAAACTAAAATAAATCCAGAGTCCTTAATAAATCTGGGCATCACATTTTTGGGGTTACCAGTGGAAAAATGAAATAAATGGGGAAGGTGGGAAGGAGGATGAACAGCCCAAATCTCTTCCACATCATGGCTGGTTTAATCAAATAATTAAAAGACATTCTTCCTGCTGTGTAAAGAACATAAACCACAGACATTTGGGGCATTTCTTCCACAGTGCTATTGCTTTCCCCTCAATAAATTTCACCCCTGAGTGAGTTTGGGGCTGCCAGGTTCTGGCAGATGTCTCTGAATGTCCCAGAGGCTGCACTGATTGCCCAGGATGGTGATTTGGGACGAATGCTGCAAGTGGTGGTGAAGACTGAGGGCTGGACCAGATGACCTTTAAGGGCTCTTCCAACCCAAACTTTTCTGTGGTTCTATAAAGACACAGAGGGGTAAGAAGGGCAGGAGCCCATCCCACAGCCTGTCCCTGTGTTGACAGCAATGTGGGAGGTGTTTGAGGAGCAAACCCATGACCTCCAGCCATCGGCCTCACAGCACTAGTTAGAAACAGAACCCAGGATTGATGTAAAGCCACGAAGATTCTGGGTGGGGCAGGTCTGGGTCCACCACCAAAGCTAAGTACACAATCGCTGGCAGAAGTGAAGAGCAGCCATGACCTTGGCCAACACGAAATCCAGCCATGGAGGCTCTTCCCTGTCCTCTACAGAGGCTGCTGAGCCCCCAGGGATCTGATGGGAACAAGGTCCCTTTTTGTACATGGGTTGGACTCATGTAGTAAAGACATTTGTCTTCATTTCCATAATGAGAGGGAAGTTGTCCCCCACCTTCTCCTGGGCACCTCCCTGGACCAACACCATCTTGTTTGCAGGTGTCAGAAACCATCTACTTCTCCATATCTGGAAGGATCATCTCAAAGCCCAAGTTTTCAAGCTACTTTGAGGTAATGATGAGATTATTTTGGGATGACAAACCTCCCTGGAAAAGTTGCAGGGACAGTCCATTGGCACGTGGTCAAAGCTGAAAAGCACTGGATTCAGCAACGTGGCCAAAGCAGAAAGATCCCAGCTCGTATAAATCAGATAGGACAGTTATTCCTGAGCAGATGTAATTCAGACAGCCTGACGTTACAGTATTTCTTGGGATAGGCTGACAGAAAGGAGTTCAGGAATTTGAAGTATGGGTGAGGAGAAATTATTTTGGAACCAGCATATTCACTTTATTGAGAATAGTGGTAAGATGCCCATAAATCTTTCCAGGAGCATTTCAGGTACTTTTATGACTCATGCATGGGATTTATTGCATATTTTCAGAAAAAAAAAATAATTTAAAAGGACATTGCCGAGGAGTTTTTATAGCTTTTATTTATTTTTTAATCTCCATTGTTTGCAAAGGCCTCCTTGGTGCTGGAAAACGTAATTCTGCCCTGTTACATCTCCCAGACAATGAATTTTGCTTTCTCTCTGGCATGATGAGCAGAGGTGGAGGGAGGGTGTCCTGTGCTGCAGCTGCAGAGGGATAGGTGGGTGGGTGTCCCTCCTGCAGAGCTCGAGGAGCACTGGACATGCTGCAGTGGCTCCCCACAGATGGACACTCAGATTTTAGAACAAGCATTCAGTGTGATGGATTTCTCTGTGCTGGATTTCACTGTGGGAAGGTCACAGAGAGCTTTCCCATTGTAGTAGATCCCATTTTTTTCTGTGGTGTTGAAAAATTCCAAGAAGACCTGGCATACCACAAAAGCTGCTTTGGAAAACCAAGCAGGTAAGGCATGGGGTGTGCTCCCCATATTTCGGCACAGCAATTGAGGGGGAAGAGGGTCTGTTTTATCTGATTCCACCAGGGGCACCTCATATCAATCAAGGAATCACTGAATCTCCTGAGCTGGAAAAGACCCCCAAGGATCATTGAGTCCAAACCCTGGCCATGCACAGACACCCCAACAATCCTACCCTGTCCCTCAGAGCCTTGTCCAAACCCTCCTGCAGCTCTGGCAGCCTTGGGGCCGTGCCCACTGCCCTGGGGAGCCTGGGGAAAGAACCTTTGGCTGAGATGCCACCTGGCCCTGCCCTGACACAGCTCCAGCCATTCCCTGGGTGCTGTGCCAGCTCACAGGGGGCAGAGACCAGAGCTGCCCCTCGGAAGGGGATGTAGCTCTGCCCTCAGTCTGCTCTGCTCCAGCTGGACACACCAAGTGCCCTCAGTTTCCCTCATATGACCCCTCCTGAACCTTTGCAATCTCTGTATCCCTCCTCTGGACACTTTCTAACAGTTTCATACCCCAGCTGGATGTTCCCCAGCTCCAATGGAGATGTTTTCCAAACCTACAGCACTTCTGGCCAGAAACACAATCCTGGAGGTTTGGCTCCTGCAGCCTCCTCTGGAAAGCCTGAGTTTGCTTAGCCTTCCCTGGCCTTCCTGTTCTTAATTGGAATGGTGCTCCTGAGGCCAGTCACGTCGTGCAGGTGCCTCCTGTGCTCCCACATCACAGGGATCCAGGACAAGCCTGGAGCCGACCCTTCCTGGTGCCACACATCGAGGGTTAGCAGTGCCCACCAGGGAGGAGACCCACAGTGTGAGCTCTTGTGCTGTGCTGGGGGCAGCAGGGAAGGAGCCACCTCCAAGGTCTGCATCCTCTTGGCAGGGAGGAGAGGTGCTGGGGCCAGAGGATGGAGTGGGAGGATGGCCCAGAAAGCATCACTTCCAGCCTGACTCCTTCATGGCCCCGGACAGCCCCTTCCAGCAACCCCTTGCTAGTAATGCTCTCTGGAGGCTCTGCAAAGAGGAAAAAGTTAAACACATTAATCAGGCAAGTCTGGCTCTTTTCCCTTTTATTTGTCATCATCACCAACCCCTCCAGTTTTGTGGGTTTTCCCCTCAATCTCCCTCCCGTAAAAATGCTTTCATTCAGTGGCTGTTGTTCCTTTAAATACTTAAGAAAACTCATAAAACTGTGTGGAAACGAGCACTCATTTTCTTCTTAGAAGGAAGCTTGTGCCAGCAAAGCAGAAGAAGAATCTTGCTCAAGTGATGCAGAGGAAAGGAAGGAATAAAGGAAGCCAGGAAGCGAGCAGGGACGCAAGCAAGGAAGGTTGGTTTTCACGTGTCCAGAACAATTGCTATGCCAGGGACTGTGACCATGAACATCAGCATTTTCAAGGTTTGTTCCAGAGAACCTGTGAAATCCAAATGACAAAAATGGGCTTTTCCATTTCCAGTTGTCAATTCCCAAAGATGTGTCACGGTCCAGGCAGAAGAATGCAAGGTGGAAACCTCCTCCTGTGGCCAGGACACTTCTCTGACAGAGGAGGAGGGGATGCTGAGCCCATACCTACAGCCCCTGGGGAACCTCCTCCTGCCATTGGGCCTTTGGCAGCAGTTGGGTGGCAGGAGGCTGAAGCTTCTCCCAACCTCACCTGCAGCCTTCCTGCAAAGTTGCTTGGGTCAGGTTTGCTTGTTCTCAGGTCCATGATAGCCATTTCTTAGGACGCTGCCTTCTCACCCAAAGGGAGGGTCTGAGCGCCATTGTCCCCCCTCAGGGACTGTACATCAAAGAAATACACTGCACTCAGAAGATGCTCAAGCTCCAGCCCCTGGATTTCTCCTCTCCCAGGGTTCCAGCTCCTCAGAGAGGGCAGGCTGGTGGCTTTCAAGCTGCAGGTGTTCAGTACACCTGTGCTGGTGTGAACAAGTGGCCCTGATGCATTTGCTTTGTATGTGGTTTTCCTCAGCCTGGTCTTGCTCAAATCCTCCTGAAAGAACATCCCAGGAGCTGGTGGCATCAATTTCCCAAACAAGGGAGGTCTCTCCATGAAGTAAAATCACAGCAGCTAAAAAGCTTCCTCTGCAGGTTCATGAGTTTGTTTATTTCTGTTGCCTTTTATCTAGTAACTGATCTATTTTCTTGCATTTTCCACAGTGTCATTGGAAGCTGAAGCTCACAGTGGGCTCAGCAATTAGTGGTAGCACAGAAATATAAGGCAAAAACAAGTATTGCTAATGAGCTGACACATTAAACAATGAGTCACACTTCCATAAGGAGCCCAAATCGAGTTATAACCCTAAATAAACAAGCTGTGAGAAACAGTTTACAAATATGAATGTGTTACTTATTTAACTGCTGTTGAGAAGCTGTGATCTGAACCCTGAGATGTATTTAAATATCTGAAACAAATATTCAGTGTGTGGTTTACCAGACTGAATAGTGGAGGTGGCACAGTTGGGGCGGGGGAAGGACACTGCAGCCGGATGAGGGAACCAGATAAGAGCTGGTTTGGGATTGTGTCCTCTGCCCTCCATCATTCCCCATCTGTGTGTGAGCCAGGCTGTCCTGCACAGGGAAAGGAGGCAGCAAAGGCTGAGAGCCAAGAGATGCTGGAAGTGGGAATGTTCCTCCTTGTGCAGGTGTCTCAGGGCAATGGCAGCAATTTGGGATATCTCAGGCTTCTGAAGAAAGTCATCACAGGATCAGGCAGAGTCCTGTGATTTTTCATTTGGGGGCCAAAATGCAAAACTGAATATAAATGGTTAAATCTAAATCGAATGAGGAACTTCCTTTAGTTTTTATCGGGGCCTGTTGCAATAGGACAAGAGGGGATGGATTAAAACTGAAGGAGGGTCAGTTTAGGTTAGATATTAGGTTGCCCAGAGCAGCTGCCCCATCCCTGGAAGTGTCCAAGGCCGGCTTGGACAGGGCTTGGAGCAGCCTGGTCTAGTGGAAGGTGTCCCTGCCCATGGCAGGGGGTGAACTAGATGGCCTTTAAGGGTCCCTTCCAACCCAAACCGTTCTGTGATTCTGTGGATCTACTGAAAGGCCACAATGAGCTCACCCTGGAGCCTTCTCTTCTCCAGGCTGAACAATCCCCATTCTCTCAATACTCCAGAGTGGAGGTGGTTTGTGGAGGAGATTGTGTTTACCCCAAAGAGGAGACAGAGTATGTGCTGGAGAGGGATGATTTTAGGAATCTCCAGCCTGCTGGTGTCACCAAGGGAAAGAAAGAAGGGTGACAGGGGCTGTACTGTGGGGATGCTCCAGCTGTGCCCCAGAGCAACAGGGATGTAACTCTGCCACTCTGAGACATCCTCAGCACAAAGAGGGTGGGTGACCACCCCAGCACAGCCCCAAGTCTCACCAAACTGCCAGTCCCCAGCCTCACCCCTTTCTGCGTTGTCTGCCAATGCCACCGGGGCCAGCTGTGGGGTTTGTGACACTCTGACCCCAGCAGGCTCCATCACGCGCTCCAGGAGGAGCTCAGAACTGTGGTAACAGCTCTGATCCTTCCCAAAGTCTCCTGGCACTTATCCCATCCTCCTATCCCTCTCCCCAGGCTCTCCATACTCTCACACCCCTCTGTGCCCACTTCCCTGCCCAGAGAGTGACAGATGTGCCCTCGAGTGCCCTCGAGTCACAGATGGCAAAAGTGCTGGGACAAGCTCCTGGGCTGGTAAGGTGAAGGGGAATTAGAAGTGTATTAGGAATACCATAAACCCCAGCAATGGCAAAGGGTGCTACTACACAGAGATGATGAAATTGCTCATCACAAGGGAGGAGAGGCAGATGTGACCAGGGTGAATTTCTGTTCCCTTTATTTGGGAGGAAGCACTTGCAACATGCAAGGACAATTAAGTGCTCTTCAGCCTCTTCATATCTAAGGAGAATGTCAAACAACATCTACGTGGGACAAACATTTTTCAAATCACCCTAAAAATAATAGTAATCTCAATAATCAGTCTAATTTCACATGTTGAGAGTCTGAAAAGAGAAGGTTGAGGGTTTCTGCAGCCCTCCACTCTTATTGCTAAATGATTCTGTGACCAGAGAAATGAGGTGCATCATATTGGGCAGGTCCAGAGCTCAGACTCTCCCTGTCTCCAAATGCATTACAAGAGCACAGACCAGGTTCATGAGTTGCAGAAGTGATGAGTTGCTCTAGTTACCCACCATTCCTCCACTAGGTGCCTTCAAAGAGGGCCTTGATGCTGGATTTGGTGCCTTCAGACACTGAAGACAACTGGAAAAACCCCCTGGGGAATGTCCACACCATGGGGGTCCAGAGGACTTCTGTAGCACAGCACCAATTTGGCTGATGACTGTTTTTCCCAACTGGAGGTCTCTGAGTTCATCTCACACATGATCATGGTGCTGATGATCTGAGAGGGGAGGAGGTGGTGGGAGCTGTGCCCACCCTGTGCTTTCCATCTGCAACAGGAGCTGGCAGGGCTGGCCATGGCCCCTGCAGAGGGGTGGAGGTGAGTTTACCTCCTCCTTTGTGGGAGACAGTGCAGCACCAAGGACGTTCAGGATGGTGTTCCCTTGGGGCTTGTGACTCCCACAGCTCAGGTCAGCAGCAAGGGGATGAGTTGTCTGCCCCATTGCATATGAGTAGCTCAGGACAAGCTAATTCCTGGGTGTCCAGGGAACACCCTTTTGTCTCCAGTATCTGCAGGGCAGCAGCCCAAGAAATCCACCTGCATGGGAGAAGCTGTGTTTGACCATTTGAAGCCTCTTTCCACGGACATAGAATCAGAAAATCAGAGAACCAGCAAATTATTTAGGTTGGAAAACACCCCTGAGAACATCAAGTCAAACCCCACAGGGACATTAGAGTGGTTGGACTGGGCCAGACCCAGGCTTTATCCAGTCCCTGGGCTGCCTCCAACCAGGTCAGCAGCAGATGCTCAGACATGCAAGGCCATCACTGAGCTGTCCTTCCCCACTGTGTTTTTCCTGGCTCCAGGAATGATGCAGGGGCTTCCAGAGCTGCACATAGCATTTGGATCAGTGTAGCAGGTCCTGTGGCAGTCACCACCAGCCCTGTCATCCAGGAATTTGCCTAACCTGCCTTTCCAGACATTGACATTTTTGGGCTTCATGTCATAGTGTGGCGACAAGTTCCACAGTCTAATTAAACACTGCATGGAAAAGTGTTGCTGAGGCATGTACTGGAATCTTGGATGTGTCTTTGGTGTCTGGATTTTCTAGAGGATGTGGAAAGTTTGCAGGTGCTTAGGAAAGAGCCCCAGGAATTATACAAAAGCTGGAAAGAACACCTTGCAGGGGGACATTTAGGAAGCACAACTCAACAGGAAGGATAAATTGGAAAGGGATTAAATCCCAGGGCTGGCAGAGCCCTTCAGTGCACAGGGGCAGAACACAGACCAACCCTGACACCCAGCTAGAATCATTTTTGTTGGGAACAAGGCAGTTGTTCTCAGTGCGAGGCAGTTTAGCTACAGAGGGGTGAAAGCCCATTTCTTGATGCTTTTGCAAAGATATTTCAGCTACAAGCTTTGGGTTCAAACTGCAAATCTGCTTAAACTACTTGTCCAAGGACATGCCCAATGATGGCTCACACCAGGCAGGTTTCACACCTGAAACCACTAGATCCACAGTTTCCTTCTGTCTTTAAACCCAGTGAATCATAGGCCCTGCCCATGGCCAGCACCACTTTCTTCCTCTCTCAGGGCTGTTCCATTTGGTACAACTTGCCAAGACCCATGTGCTTCCACCTCGGGCCCAGGTTGTCACTATCCCCAGCAATTCACATTATTGTGCACATTATTGTGCCCACAATGGCCCAAGTCCATGTTCACAGTGACAGGCTCAGCCTGAACATCTGCTCCAGGGGTAGACAGGACATGCTTGCAATGAAATGCTGGGCACTCACCCCACAGGCTGGCCTTGGATGACCTTGCGCCCTGTGCAGTGAGTCTTGTGACAGTGATGAGCAGAGACCACTGAAGAGGGGAGGCTGTGTCTGTGGTGCAGCAGAACAGACCTTCTTTATCTCTCCATCATGCCAACCCACCTCTATACCATCCTTTTCTGCAGGGCACCAGGGAGGGACGTTGCAGAGGCCAGAGGGTGGGGAGCTGCCACATACTCCCACCATGGACCTCCTGTACCCACAGGAGGGCTGGAACTCCTGCCAGAAATGTCCTGGGGCAAAGCCAATGTCCAACCCCTGTGAGATCCCCAAAGTGCAGACATGCCATGTGCTACTCTTGGTACTCTCCCATCTCACCCCCTCCCATTATGTCCCATTTGGAAACACTTAGGCCGTAGAATCAGAGAATCACAGAATATCCTGAGCTGGAAGGGATCCACAAGGATCATCAAGTCCAACTCCCTGCACAGAACAAGCCAACAATCCCACTGTGTGCTTGGCAGTGTTGTCCATGTCTTTCTGCACAGTGTTTGTCCAGCACACCACACCAGAGGCTCCCTCTTCCAAGTGCAGAGATGACACCCCATCCAGGTAGAGCTTGTCAGGGTCACTGGGCTCTGGCGTGTGACACTCTGGGTCTCACCTTGTGCCGGGCACAGTCTATAAAGCCATGTTTCTGACCCAGGTCAGTGACTGTGAAGGACAGATGGACTGGAGAAATCCCACTCAGCCTCTGGGAAGCACATGAAGTGGGGGGACTCCCCTGGGAATGACCAGCTCCCAGTCCTATCCCTTACCAGTGATGAAGAGGATGAGGATGCTGAGAAAAAAATGAGAGTCACACTGAGATGGGGGAAAGGGTGAGTCCAGCCCATGGGGCACATCAGAGAGCTGCATGTCCCCAGCCCACAGGGCACAGGCCATGTCCCAGGGTGGTGCCAGGGTCCTGACAGACTCAGACACCAGAGAAGCATCTCAGGCACCCCTGGTGGCTTCCTCTGCACCGCATGGCTGCCCATGCTGCTCAGGGTGAGCAGGATGTGTGATGCAGGCACAAAACCCCTTGAGGCTGTGGAATGGGCAGAGGACAGACACCTCCTTGCCAAGGAAGCACCAGGAGCTTCAAGGAGAGGGGCTCAGAGCCTCATGGTGCATGTTGGGTCCCCCTCCCCACCTCAGACATAGCAGGTGCCCTCAGTAGTACAGGCAGAGCTGAAGAATCAGAGATGGATCTGGACCTTGGACTCCTCTCCCACAAGCTGCCAAGGGGAACCCAAGAGCCCTCCTGCCCCCAAGCACAGCCCCATTCCAGGGCAGGACAGGCTCTCCATGGCTCTAGGGCACCAAGCAGTCCGAGGCAGCATCACAAGAGGCAGCAACTCCCAGCCCCCCGGCTGGCGAGGATTTTTATCTCCCTTCCCTTGTCTCCAGCCTGCCTGTTTCCAAGCTCTCTTTCCCCTCAGGGCAATTTCCTCTCCTCTCAGCGCTGTGTCAGGAGGTGTGAGGGCAGCAGCTCCCAGGCTGTGCCAGGTGCCTGGGCTCCATTATAACCCATTCTCCGACCCCGAGCAAACAGCACAGAGCTCCCACCACGGGCAGCCTACCCCTGATAATTACCTCAGCACACACCTTGGGTCTTAAGTACATGGTTAGAAACAGATCAGTGTGAGACATCTCCTTAAGTCTCATCGGGGAATCGCTGCTATCACCGAGCCCTGCTTTGCCAGTCAAAGATGATTTACTCTGATCTGCACTATTGATTTTATTGTGGGAAATGTGGTGATACGTAGAGAGAGAGTGAGACAGAGATTTGACTTATGTGAGCATGTGGGGAAGGCTCCAGTCCCTACCATAGTGCCTGCCTTTTCTGCATCTGTACCAGAATTATTTGTAGTGTTTTATGCACCCATCTGCTCCCTGCATGCACTCTATAAATCTCACTGGCTCTCTCTCTCACGCACACACACACACATGTTTGCTTTCCATGTAGATTACTTATGATGAGAGTCTAATTAGACCCAGGGAAGCCTGCCTACAGAGTGAGCCTGGGGAGAGCTTAATTAAAGTCAATGGAGAAAATTATAGGGGGGAAAAAATAGGGCAGCGAGGAAAAAATATCAAGAAAGAGACCAAGGGGACAAAAAAGAGGCAGGGAAGTAACAGCCCCAGTGAGGGAAAGAGTGAGGCTGTCAGGCTTCTGAGAGCAGCCACCACTCCTGGGGCTCCAGCCTGGAGAGCCCGTGGGGTGTCTGTGGGTCAGGAAGGGGGCAGGTGACAAGGTGGGTTGATGCCACTTTCAGCTCGGGAGTCAAGGCTGAGCAGGGATCCTGCCCTCCTGCCCCACTCCCTGGGATGTCCTCTGCAGAGGTGGATGAGATGGGCTGGTAGAGACCCTTGGCTCTGGATCTCCTCTCCATGTGTGCTTTGATTTCTCCTGGTCTCAGCCACACCACTATCCATAAACTGGGCAAACAGGAGGTGTGCAGTGGATGCACAAGGTCTGGATTCTCACTGTGACTGTCCCCCCCGTTCCCAGAGGAGACACACTCATTCTCATGGCATTTATTGCCCTTGTGTACATGGGATATGAGGTGGTGGAGAATCTGACCTGAGAGGGCATCAGGGATTTTGGGGGTCACCACACCACACTGAGGCCACCCCCTGTGTCCCCTGCAGCGCAGGGCACTGTTCTCCCCAGCAATGGCACAGTGGAACCCAGTGACTCCTGGCTAAGGGACAGCATCTCTTCTAGAAACTCCTGATTTAAAGATCATAAATGATGGAGAATCCACCACATCTCTTAGCAAATTGCTCCAATGGTTAATTATACTCCCTGTTTAAAAGATGCATCTTATTTCCAATTTGGGTTTTTCTAGCTTCAGCTTCCAGCCAATGAATCTCATTACAATTTTTATCTGCTAGATTAAAAACCCCTCCATTATCAGAAATCTCCTCCCTCCATAAGTATTTATAGACTATGATCAAGTTGCTTCTTAACCTTCCCTTGATAAAATAAATAGGCTGAGCCACTCCATTTCTCCAGTAACCCAAGCCTTGCACACCTCCACCCATTCCTACTGCTCTCACCTGAGCCCTCCCTGGGCCTGCACCATCCTGGACTAAGTCCCTGGATCAGGACAGGTGAGGAGGTGTCCTGGGTGTTGCCATGGGCAGAGGGAGGACCAGGGAGGCTGGTTGTGTCACGGTGCTGCTGGAAGAGGTCTTGGTGTGGGTACAATGCACTCAGAGCACAGGGTGGTATCAGCACAGAGGAGATCCTCCAGTGAATACAGAAAGGGACAGGGTGGGATGGCTTTGGGAACACAGGTAAGTAGTTAGGAATCAGAATCTTTAGGGTTGGAAAAGATCTCCAAGATCATTAAGTCCAACATTTGACCAAACACCACTGAGCACACTGAACCATATTGTGGAGTGTGTGGTGGTTTGACCCTGGATAAACACATGGTGTCCAGCAAAACTCCTTCCAGGCCTCCTCCCACGTTTCGCCTTCCAGAGGGAAGGGAAAAAAAAAGACAGGTAGGAATTTACGGCTAGAGATAACAACCGAAAGAGGAGCTTTGATTGATACCACGGGCAAAGCAGAACTTAGAATAATGCTTAAATTTATTACTAACAAACTGAAAACTAAAAATAAGAAATGGAAGTAGGTTAGAAACACTTTTCCACCACCACCCCTCGCTCTGTCCATGCCCTCCCCTTCCCCCAATGGTGCAGGGGACAGGGGAATGGAAGGTTTGCAGTCAGTTGTTGTTGGGTCAGCCATTCACAGATGTAAGTCCAAAACTTAAGCAGCAGTTCTGTCTCAGGGGGCTTTCCTGGGGGCTGCAAAGGGGACAGCTCGCTTCACCACAGTCATCACCACGGTCACAGGGGAATCACAACTCTGAGTCCTTCCCCTGTGCTCTGTGGGGTCCCCCCCACNGAGGGAAACTTCCAGAGGCTTCCAACAGAAGCTAATCTTTCTCTTATAAAAAAAAAAACCTAATCAGAGAAACCCATGACAAGTGTCACAGCTACAAGTGCTCTGAACACCTCCAGGGACAGTGATTCCACCACTGCCCTGGGTAGCTGTGCCAATGCTTCACCACTTTTTCAGTGAAGAAGTTTTTCTTAATATCCAATCTGAACTTCCTCTGGTGCAATTTGAGGCTGTTTCCCTCTGTCTTGTCCCTGTTCCCTGGGAGCAGAGCCCGAACCTGGCCCCGCCAACTCCCCCCTCCTGTCAGGGAGTTGCAGAGCCAGAAGGTCCCCCCTGAACCTCCTTTTCTCCAGGCTGAGCCCCCCCAGCTCCCTCAACTGCTCCTGTTGCTCTAGTCCCTTCCCCACCTCCATTTCCTTCTCTGGACCTGCTCCAGTCCCTCAATATCTTCTTGTGAGGAGCCCAAAACTGACCCCAGGATTCAAGGATTGATGTGCTTGTAATAGAGAAACCACGAAAAGAGAGGGGTGATGCAGAGAGAACATTGGCTGGGCAGGGATGGGTGCAGCAGCATTTTGGGGGACAGGGGCTGCCCGATCACAGTGCAAAGTCAGCTGGGGGTGATGCTGCTGCACCAAAATTGCTGAGCAAGGAGTGCTGGGCAAAGTATCTGTGTAGGCAACAGGGAAGGAGCTCTGAATGTCCCATATGGATGGCTCTGGGGGTTTTGCCAGGTCTTGGTGGTGGCCAGCTCAGGTTCAGGGTCATCTCTGCCCCTCTCTGGAGGTGCAGCCTGGGAAAAGGCACAGATTTCACCAGAGTGAGGATGGGAGTACCTGGAGAAGCTGAGCTGGGAAAGTCACTGACATTAAGGGTCTGTGCTGCTGCCAGAGGTGTGATGAACTCCCCCAGGATTGTCCTGTCTGGGATAATTTGGCATCAGCAACACAGATATTTGTCTTCAGCCAGCTGGTTGTCCTGCAGTTGTGTGGACAAGCACAGGCTGAGCTTCCTTTTGCTCACTGCTCCAGACTAAGGCAAAGAGAGAGGTCCTTGGGTGATGCAGTAGTGTTGCCTTCACAGGGGCCTGGGGCATGATCAGACATGGCTAGGAGTGGGCAGGATGGGCTGATGCTTCCAGCAGCATTATGGAGCTCCAAATTGACATATGCCCTCCCTCCACAACATCACTTTGACAGTGCTGTCACTTCTCCCACACTGTTGGGCACCTTCTCCTGGATCAGCACTGTGTCCTTGGGATGACTTGAGTCAGCCTTGGCAGGAGCTGTACCCAAAATGCTGGAATCTGATGGGAACATCACAACCCGTGTAGTGCTAGCCACAGGTTGGGAACTGTCTGTCTCCCATGGCCTGGGAGCCTTCAGGGCTTCCCCCTGCTCTGCCTCTCATCAGATGCCCCATGCAATGGTGTATGACAAATCCCAAAACCAGGGGGAGTGCTACAGGGAATGGTGGGTCTGCTCCTTCTCTTTCTCTGTGTTACAGACTTTTAAATCCTCTACATTTGGGCTGAGAAAGGGTTTTCCTGGAAAGCAGTGATACAGATGTGCTTCTGCTTCCAACATCCAGCTGTGGATTCCAGTGCCTTCAGCTTAACGTCATCCTCACTGCCACTGACTACTGGAGCATCCTGGCGAGGGCTCTGCCTAAAGCCACCTCCTTCTGGGTGGTGGAGACCCACGGGTTGGGGGTCCAGGGCAGTGCAGAGTCCACCAGGCTCGGGGGAGCTGCTCCTGCAGGGCAGTGAAATGCAGATCCTGCTGTGAGCACAGGCAGCATGTGGGGGAGGCTCCCCCCGTCCCTGGAAAGCCTCCTCACACCCCCAGCCGCAGCCCCTGGCTCCTCCTGCCTGGTGTCAGATGCAATAAGGGAGACGAGCTCCCCCAGTACGGCCAGCACACACTGTGTGGTCTCCCTCTGGCTTTAGGCTCCCAGAATTTCTTCTTCTCTCTGAGAGATGTCAGGCTGAATAAAGCTAAATAGATCCTGATGGAGGAAAACTGCAGTTAAGTGGGTTGGCTGACTGCTTGCCTTCTTTTTATTTTGTTTTCTAACTTGTCACAGAAAGAAAACCACCAGGGAAATGTACTGGCAGGCCCTCGGTCACGGTCCCTCGCTCTTTCAGGCTGTGTCCCTTGAGCCTGGTTAGCTCTGCCTTCCTGCCAGGACAGGAGGCCACTCCAGTCCCAGGAGGAGGGTCAGCACCTGACAACTGTGAAATGAAACTTGTGTCATCTTGTGCCTGGAAGATTAGGAAGGGATCACCCATCCCCAAGGACTCAAAGTCAGCGGGGTCTTGCCCATGGCACCCCCTCCTGCATGCCCCTTCCAGGAGCAGATGGAAGCTCAAGGCAATGGCCTGGTGGGAGGCAGAGACCATCCTGTGGGGATGCCCTGCTGAAGGTTGGGAAGGACAAAGACAAGCCCTAAGTCCTTGCAGAGTGACCAGATCTCATGATCTCTGTGTGCACCGTGTGATGTCTGACACTGCCCTCACACAGCCCCCAGTCCCGGCATCGTGAGTGCAGCAGTCCTGGCTGCCCTTCAGGTGTACGAGTTTCTAGGGTACATGATGTTGGAGACTGCTTGGAAACAGGGTGATCTTGAATCATAGACTCATAGAACGGTTTGGGTTGGAAGGGACCTTAAAGCCCATCTTGTTCAAACCCCCTGCCATGGGCAGGGACACCTCCCACCAGCCCAGGTTGCTCCAAACTCCATCCAACCTGGCCTTGGACACTTCCAGGGATGGGGCAGCCACAGCATCTCTGTGCAACAATGATGGGTGAAAGGAGCCTGAGAAGGCAGGACATGCCCCAAAAATTGTGTTGAAATCTTCTGATTTTTGAGCCAGTGTCGTGGGTTTCTCTGATTAGGTTTTTTTTTTTTAATAAGAGGAAGATTGGCTTCTGTTGGAAGCCTCTGGAAGTTTCCCTCCATCCTGTAGAACAAAGCCAATGAGGGACAGCTCCAAGGAAAACTCCCTGCTTTTGAACCATTAAGTTACGCCCCTGAGTGAAAACATATTTAAGAAGTTGTTGCACAGTTAGAATTCGGCAGCCATGGGTTAACAACATCACAACTCAGACATCAAGGTCAGTGCAGGAGGAGAAGAGAAGGAGGGGGAGGGACTGCATGGATCAGGGCAAGGGCTTAAAACTATTATTCCCTGAATACGCTGGTGATGACCATGGTGATTATGAGTTGTCCTCTCGAAGCCCATTGGATCCATCGGGGTGCAAAAAGCCCCCTGTTGGAGCAGGGGGAGGCATGAAAGAAGCTGTTACCTCGTGGGAGGCCCCCAAGATGGAGCAAAGTCTTGCAGAGATTTGCAGCTGAGACCCACGGAGGGAGAGGAGCCACACTAAATAGGTACAGCCAGCTTTTCATGAGAGACTGCATCCCATGGAATGACCCACGAGAGAGCAGAGGATCTCTCTGGTGGGGGGGACCCCAAAAAGCACAGGGGAAGGACTCAAAGTTGTGATTCCCCTGTGACCGTGGTGATGACTGTGGTGAAGCAAGCTGTCCCCTTTGCAGCCCCCAGGAAAGCCCTCTGAGACAGAACTGCTGCTTAAGTTTTGGACTTACATCTGCGAATGGCTGACCCAACAACAACTGACTGCAAACCTTCCTTTTCCCTGTCCCCTGCACCATTGGGGGAAGAAGGGGGCATGGACAGACCGAGGGGTGGTGGTGGGAAAGTGTTTCTAACCTGCTTCCATTTCTTATTTTTAGTTTTCAGTTTGTTAGTAATAAATTTAAGCATTATTCTAAGTTCTGCTTTGCCCGTGGTATCAATCAAAGCTCCTCTTTCGGTTGTTATCTCTAGCTGTAAATTCCTAGCTGGTTTTTTTTCCCTTCCCTCTGGAAGGTGAAACGTGGGGGAAGGGGGGGAAGAAAATGCCTTGAAGGAGTTTTGCTGGACACCAGGCATTAATCCAGGGTCAAACCACCACAGCCTGTCTTACCATTGTGGAGGGAGGCCAGCTTGTGTTTTTCCTTGTTTGGTAGCCATCAACCAAACCACTGTCCAGAGCACCTGTGAGGCATCATCCAACAGTCCTGACAGGTAAAATGTGCTGGTTAAATGTGACCAGTGGCTAGTGGGGAGCTGGTGCAGCAGTGGCTTTCAGGAGCCCCTGAAGAGGCTGATAAAGTGGAACAGCAGACAGAGGCATTTGCAGTACATAACAACAACATGCCAAACCAAAATCTGATAATTTTGAAGGAAATGCTTTCTACAAAGCATTTCCCAAGTTCAGCAAAGACCAAGCACAGAAGATCATGCAAATACAATAGGTGAAAGAATTTCAAGGACTTTGTGTTTCCAATCTCACGGTTTATTGGTGACCAAGGTGGCTGGGTTGACCATTGCAATTATTGATCTTAAAGGTCTTTTCCAATCTTAACAAACCTATGAAAATTTACCTCATGGCATTGAAACTGCTCCATACCATGACCAGGCACGTGCACTACCTGGAATCAGCTGTGCTTTGGCCAGACAACATTACTGACAGCAAAGATTCACCCTCCATGTGTGACCTCTGTAGCCAAAGCCAGGAATAGAGCACAGAAACCCACAAAATCTTGGTGCATCTTTGGTTCAAGGTCACCACAGACCTGCTGGATATCACAGAGAAACCTGCTTCCTGTTAGAGGGCCATGACAAAATCCATGGAATGATGGTGATTGGCATATCAAGCAGAAATGCAATTCTTCTTGGAGTTTCCTCACTGGATTTCTAGACATGTAGTGTCCACGATTTGGGAGACTCAGATCAGTAATTCATTCTTGGTGTGTCAGTTTGGCCTCACACCCAGGTGATGGACCATCCAAGGGGTTGGAAGAGAAGTACCAATGGCAGAACCCAGTAAAACCCCGACCATCAGCTGCCACCAAGGGCAGGTGCTGCCCCCAACACCCTTCTGGGGCCCCTGTCCTGTATCTCATCACACCCCCCTGCACTAGTGTGTCACAAACACCCTCTGCAGTGACATTACAAGGACCAACAGAAAAGGGCCAGTTGTAGACTTTCTCCTGAAATAATTTTTTTCTAGTTTATTCCAGGTGTCTTGGTGCTCCTCCCCAAACTCAGGACTTTTCAGATCCGTGGCTTTGTCTCTCCCTTCCTTTCTTTTCTTTCCAGTCTTATCCCTTTTTCCTCTGTGGTGCAGGAGGAGATAAAACCAATGGAAAATTTTAAGTCATTAAAACTGAGATCGTTCCAAAGCACTACAGGGTGTTTTTTTAAGGACAGCAATTTAGTATCAGTTTTGCTAATCCAATGTGTGATTTTTCAGTCATCTCTAATCACAAAGAATCCCACTGCAGCCACCTCCTCAGATGTTTGAAGGCATTTGGACCAGGTCCCAGAGCCTGTGAGTTTTTTTGGGTCACTCCAACTGATCCCAGCTTGTTCCAGGCGTACCATGAGCAAGAACAGAAACAGAGATTCCAGATGCAGACACACAGCAAGAGGCAGACACAGCCAGGTCCTAACCAGGGCACCATATCTGACCAGGTATCCAGCTGTGCCAACTTCACTCAGCCACAAGCACCCAACACAGGTATGTTAGAAGCTCTGGCATTTCCTGGGACCTGTTTTTATATGCCCTTCTGTAGCACTGATGTATGTCATGGAAATAGTACCAGCAAATAAATACAGACCTCTCCCCAGCTCTGCCCACACATCACACCATGAGGCCAGAAGTGTGTCCACAACAGGATGGCAGATGATTGTCTTCCTTTCCTTTTCCACTGAAGGTGGTAAGGTGTGTCAAATCAGTGTGTTTTGACAAGCCCCGTTTGTGTTCTGCTGTTAGAGAGACATTAGAAAAGTTTGGATGGAGGGTAACTTTGGAGCTGAAATGCCTTACACCTCCCAGAGTATTTATGATGGGAGGGGACACCTCTAACACCCCCTTGTAATGTGATCCCACCAAGGCAGGTCTGCCACTGTTGTTCAGTGATGGTTCCTGCATGAGAAGTGAATCGTGGTGCTGTGTGGGAGCTCGGACATCTCTGAGCAGTTCAAGAATCAGAACAAATGCTGGAAATCAAGCCCCGGGTGTGCAGGGCTGTGGGCAGCCTCCTCTCCCTGCTCCTGTGGAGGTTAATCAGTGGTGACTAAACAAAGGCTGGATTTTCCTACAGAGGTTTTAAAAATCTAAATTCCCAGCTGCACTCCCCCATGCCCCCCACCCTCAGACCAGGAGGCTGAACCTTCACAGGCTCCTTCACTTTCCAGGGCTGAGCCCACAGTCCCTCCAAATGGAGGTTCTTGTTCCCCTCCAGAAGTCTCCAAGGCATTTTGCCCCAACAACAGGGGTCTGGACATGCCCGTTTTCACCAGATTCCTGTGAGAGGAGAGTGGGAGAGGGAAGCTCAGGCCTGGTGATGGGGGTTGGTGGGGAGATCCCTCACGGGTGCTGGGGCTTTGCTGGCACACCAGAGCCATGTGCTGGTGCTCGCCTCTGATTTATTGGCAGGGCTGGTAGGTGTTGCATTGGGTTAAGTATTAACAGATCTCATGAGCCTCATTAGCTGTCCTCTTTTCACTCTCCAGTTGAAGAGTTACTGCTCCAAAATCTATAGTGCCTTGGCAGCTGTCTGGCTGATTCCCAGGTTAACCCTCCCTGAGCCTGCTCCCTCAGGCTCCCGCATGGATCACTGCACACCTCGTGTGTCACACACCACAAAGAGCATCCCAGCCTGGTGCTGTCCTGCTGGCTGGGCAGCGAGGAAGGCGCTCTGCTGGGTCATTGTCATGCACACAAGTCTGCCCTCCAGAAGCCAGTGGGTCTCTCGGCAGAGCCAGCTTTCCCTTCTTTAGGCCACCCTTCTTTAGACATGCCAGCAAAGGCTGGCTCCTGACACAGACCCCCAGGCACTGGGATATCACCCCACTCAGGAGGTCTCAGCAGGGAACAGCCTGCAGGGTCTGCCTGGCTGAAGGTGAGTAACTCTCCATTGGCATCCCCATCACGGTCGACCTCCCAGTTCATCCAGCAGAGTCCATCACCCCCAGTGATGCCAATGCCATCATCACCCCCCAGAGCAGATCCAAACAGGCTCAGGAGTTATGGGCTCTCTGGGTACAGAACAAGTCCCCAGCGTGGTTCAAACTGGAGATGCCCCTGTGCTTGGTCAGGCAAAGCCCATGGCCATGCTGTCCTGTCATGAGTAGCCCAGGAGGGTGACACAGTCCATCACAAACTGCTGGAGATGTCTCATCTCCACCAGGGAACTGGGGCAGCCACAGGGCTGCAAGTGTCCAGAGCTCTTTGCCCCAAAGGCACTGAGCACAGGGCCAGGAGTGATCCGAGCAGTGCCAGGTCTGACCCCTCAGCCATGAGCTGTGACCCAGGCACCTCTTATGACTGATGTCAGGTCCTCAGGTCCTGATGGGGATGAGGAATGCAGTGCTGCCCAGGCAGTGTGCTCAGCTGCTCAGTCTCCACACTGGGAAATATTTGGGCCTTTCTCCTGCCTGGTTTCAGCTCCCTCCAGAAGAGGTTTCAGCCAGCTGCATCTCCCTGTGTCTCACCCTGGCAGCCCAGAGCTGTGTCATTCACACCAGATCCAGCAGAGGCATGAGCAGGAGGGACATTTTGTGGGGGCTGGAGGGTGTCCCGCTGCCCTCCAGGCTCCAACCCCTCCAACCAAGTGCCCACAAACACTGCAGGAGGAGCTGGCAGGAGGTGCAGGGGAGTGGCATGACCTGGCTCTCCTTCCCAAGGGCAGCTCTTGCTTCAACGAGCCTTGGACAGTTCCTGCAGCTCCCGGTAAATCCATGCTGGAAAGCACTTCCTTCAGACCTGTTAATTGTTAAACAGCCCTGTGCTTTAATCACAGAAGAGAGTCAAGCAGTCAAGTGTGTTCTACTGAGAGCTGGAGGTTAACAAGCTGGGCAAGGTCATTGTCTGACCCACTCCTCCCCTGCCCCTCCTCTGCTCTGGCAGGCCAGGGAAGGGCTTTGCAATCCCAGTGCTTCACATCCCTCATTAACCAGCCCACGCAGGCAAGCTCTGCCATGCCAGGGACCTCCTGGCAGCAGCCTGTCCCCCTGGCCCTGCCCAGGATGCTGCTCAGGACAGAGCAGAGGGCACTGGGAGTTGCTGGTGGGGATCTGGGCACATTTCCAGTGATGAGGAAATAGTTTCCTAGAGCATGTGACAGTGCAGGTAGTGACCAGGGTGATGGTCAACTTGACTCTGCAGTGGGCAGTGAGCTTCAAAGGGAGCCTCCTGTTGCCTCTCTGGGGCTCTTAGAAAGACCCCACATGGTGGACAGACTGAGGTGGGTTGGACAAAGGCAATATCTGGGCACACCTGGATTCAGGGAATGCTTTTCCACAATACAGAGCTGGCTATGAGCCACTGCTGGTACTTGCACGGGGACAATTTCCTCCAGCCTCTTCACTCTCTTGTGTAGTGCTGCTGGTCCCCATGGCCAGCACCTCGCCCCCTATTCACAGGACTCTCCTTGAAGCTCCTTTGAGACAGAAACCATTCCCTTTCTTCCTCTCAGGGTCAGAAGCCTGTGCTTGGAGAGGTCTGTGTCTCATCTGGGAGAAGAAAAATGAGGTCTGACAGCTCTTAAGCTGCTCCTGTGTAAGTCCTGGTGCTTCCCAGTGGACCTTCAGCAGAGCCTGGGACACAGGTGATGCCAGGACATCAGGTGCACTTACTTAGCGCTTCCTGTCACTGATGTGGAGCTTCATGTGCTTAAATACTTTTGCAGATACAGAGCCAAGTGACATCCTGAAGGTCAGTGAGGAGAGCAGTGGGACTGCGAGCCAGGAAATGATCCCAGGCTGGCCACACCATTTGAGTGCCGAGGGGGTGTCAGCCTTTGGCCAGATGCTATCCACCATCCCATCAATAAGTTGGCAGTCAATACCAAAGCTCTGCGGATAAAATTTGTCGATGACATAAAGATTGGCAGAGTGGTGAATAATGAGGCTGTCACATGGAGCTGGATCGCTTCCCTCACTGGGTCCATTCCAACAAAAGAGGTTTTAATAGCTTCAGATGCAAAGTAGTGCACCCTGAGCAGGGCTGAACTGGAGGCAGGGGCCAGGCCTGGCAGCAGGACCATGGGAGGGTGTGGAAGCTGTAAAGGTGGGCATCAGCTCCTGGGATGAGCAAGGCCAGGGTGAAAAGCACTGGGACAAATGAACCCATCAAGCTGAGGCACAGAGAGTCAGGCTTGAGAACACTAAGCCTGTGTGTGTCTGGCTGCATCCAACAGTCCTGAATGGGAATCCCAAATCCTTCTCCCTTCCTACCCTGTAGCCTCTAACACAGCACTCTGGTAAGGATGGCAATGAGGGCACTAATGTGGAGGGGTAAAACGACTGGCCAGGGTCTTAGAGGATACCAGGGTCATGCTCAGGACAGGGATGTCAAAGATCCCTATCCAAGCCCTCATGGTCAAACTCCCTGCCCTGCTGTCCTGAGGGTCCTTCGTTCCCCCGCCCCACAGCCTGGAGCCAGGCTGCTCAGTTTGCTCAGCATCACCACATGCATATGAATGGCAAAGGAGATGGGCTTTTGCTTTTAGAAAAGAAACATCCCTGAATCAGTGTACTGGTCCCAGTGCCAAGGAACCCTTTCCTGGGTCTGGTGGACCTCCCTTTCCATCACCAGCTCCCTCTGCTGCTCCCAGAGCTCACAGTTACGGTTTCCCAAGGGCAAAAGAAATATCCAAGATCTTTTGTTATAGAATCATAGAACCCTAGAATGGTTTGGGTTAGATGGCACCGTTAAAAGTCACCTNAGAAGTGGAGGTAGCTGTGTAGGCAAGGTCTCAACTGAGTGGAGCAGAGGTACAGAATCACTTCCCTCAATCTCATGTCAAGCTGAGTTTGATGCAGCCCAGGGTATGATTGACTTTCTGTCCAAATCTGGCTATTTTCCTATCAAGATTCCCTCTGCCCATCCCAGAAGGTTTTAGCCATCTAAAATCCTGGGGATGGTGGATATGAAGAGAGGTTTTTGGGGTGGATCCTCAGATTAGAGGAAAGGGAGTAAAAGAAGAAAAGCAAAAGAGAATGAGCTCCACGTGCCTACTGCTCTGCATCTCTGCTCCGAGGGAACCAGGGACAGCACCCAGGGAATGGCTGGAGCTGTGTCAGGGCAGGGTTAGGTTGGATCTCGGCAAAAGGTTCTTCCCCCAGAGGGTGGTGGGCACTGCCCAGGCTCCCCAGGGCAGTGGGCACGGCCCCAAGGCTGCCAGAGCTGCAGGAGGGTTTGGATGATGCTCTGGGGCACAGGGGGTGACTCTTGGGGCTGGTCCTGTGCAGGGCAGAGGGTTGGACCGGATGATCCCTGTGGATGAACCCTTCCAGCTCAGCATATCCTGGGATTCTGTGATTCAGTGCAACAGGGTAGCAGAGCTGCCCCGATGTCCAGGTTCTTTGCAGGTGTCACTTGTGCTGTCCCCACTCCTTGTGATGGAAGCCACCCCCAGCTCCCAGGGGTAGCCTGGAGGGCTCTGGGCAGTGATTTCTCCTGGCCAGGACCCCGTGCAGGGAACAGGGGCTGCTTCCCTCAGAACCTGCTGGATCCTGGTCACGGTGCGCCCAGACCCCCTTCCTGGGGGACCCCATGGGCCCCGAGCCCCCCTTGCCTCCCTGCAGCACCTGCTGCTCTGGTGGAACCGTTGGAGCAGCACCAGCAGGGATTTACATCCCTCAGAAAATAATTATGGGAAGAAAAGTGCCGGTATTAATCGGAGCCTCCATTTAAGGATTAACCACAACAAATGTGTTGCATGCAGGAAGTTTATTTAACAATTCTCCCATTGTACACCCCGAGAGCATGTTTGTCTTCATTAGTGCAGTAATTCATTATATGGCCTCTCTAACATTCAAATCAGAAGGAAGAATATTAAAAAAGTAATTATACTTTTCAAAGTAAAGCTTTATGGGTAAATTGTATGCAAATCACTGTCTAAATCAGGGCGGCATATCTTAAGCAGATCTAAAAGTTGCAAAGGCTTCCACGGCATCATTGATATGTAATCAACATAGATGTATGATTCTGCTCCTTACTTAGGCAAATTTGAATGGCAATACTCAAGTAGGTAATTGGTATTTATCACAATGGCTGATGGGGAGAAGGTATAATCTTGTTACGGGTGGGACCGGCCTGTCATAAATCAACCTGCTTGGAGGTTACTGCAAGACTCTGTCACATTTAGGTTTCCAGATGCTTTTAATCACCTTTTTTAACCTTCACCTCATTTGTAATATGGGCAAATAACCTTCAGATCTTTGAAGGCCTCTTCTGCAGGTGTCTGAGCGTTCAGGGAAATAGCTGAGTGCCCTCACACCATTTGTCCACCCCGTGATGACAGCCCCTTTTCTCTAATCAAGATAATTTAATGAGATTTTTTTTTTCTTTCTAAAATAGCACTAGGAATAAAACATGAAATTGATCGTTTATGTGCACCAGGGAAATCATGTCATTTGGAAAATAATTTAACAGGATTGGATGGTTCAGATTTACTCCCCAAATTACGATCACCAGCCCTGGAGAACAGAGGGGAGAGCAGAGGCCATCCGAGAGACTGTTGGGAAAGTGTGGATGGGTGGAGGACACCCACCCACATGTCCCTAGGGGACAGATATCCCCCAGCCACCTTCCTTGCAAATCCATGCTGCTTCCCCAGGCAGGAGGCACTGAAATCCCTCCCCCAGGTCCTAGGGCTGCAGCAGGGCTGGAGAGCCCTGGGTTCTGAATCCTGGCATGGGCCAGTTGGGGTACATGGGAGTATGCAGCTCCCCTTCCCCAAATTCATTCCCCCAGTGCCTGGCTCTGACAGTGGTGTCCGTGCATCCCCCTGTGTCCCCACTGTCACACAGCACTGGGGTCCCACAGAAGTCTGAGGTGTCAGGACTTCCCAAATATGCAGCAGAGCCTTGGTTGACAGGCCAGGGTACCCCCAAACA